>NKZH01001972.1:0-49699 GCA_002370695.1 Metschnikowia matae var. maris | reverse complement strand
GGGGGGGGGGGGGGGGGGGGGGGGGGGGGGGGGGGGGGGGGGGGGGTGCTGATTTTTTAGTGTGGCTGCATTTTTAAGGTGTGGAATTGAGTAATGTGGAATTTTGCGGCTGCATTTTGGGATGTTTTGGTGGCTGCTTTTTCGGTAAGAAATTTTGGGTCAATCCAGGTTGATTTTGGGTCCATTCTTGGTCCATTCTAGGTCCATTTTGGGTCCATTCTGGGTCACTTTGGAGTCAATTCGGGGTTTCCTTTGAGTCAATTTGGTTGGAGATATTGCTTGGATAATTCACTGTGTTCGGCATTTCTTCGGTTTACAGTGTTCGGCATTTCTTCAATTTGAAATATTCGGCATTTCTTCGATTTGAAGTATTCGGCATTTTGTCAATTTGAAGTATTCGGCATTTTGTCAATTTGAAGTGGTCGGCATTTCGTCAATTCGGAGTGGTCGGCATTTTGTCAATTTGAAGTCGTCAGCATTTCTTCAATTTGGAGTGTTGGGTAATTCTGCATACCATTCATGATCAAGGAAAAATAAGTGAGGAGAATGAAATATGGAAAAATCGGAAACAATGGGTGAGGAAAAATGTAACGAGGAATAAAGAGAAGAATGGGAGGGGAAAAATGCAAGGAGGAATCAATGAGTCTCTAGGGTGGAAAGACGCGGACGAGCGCTTGTAAAGAATGGCAGGCCTAAGAATAAGCTTTACATCCGCCATGCGTTATACTTCCTTGACTCCGTGTTGCACTCTATTTTGATGCTATTGCATTAGGTCCAGTTTTCCTCACAACACCTTTTTCCTCATGACACTGTTTTCTCATGACACTGTTTCCTCGTGACACTGTTTCCTCGTGACACTTTTTTCTCCTCACACTTTGTAGATTGATTATTTGGGGATTGATTATTTGGGGATTCAGGAGTTGCTGAGTTGATGTTTGGGTGATTGGTGTTGCTTGTTCTCTGGTCTGTCTGTTGGCTCTTCTAGGTGGCTGCATTTCTTCGATGTAGCAGGATGATTGATAAACAGTGGATGATGGTTCAAATTGCTGGGCTTGGGAATTGTTGAATATGTCTTGATATGACTATTGAGTCTGGTGAAAGTGTTGATAGTCAAAAAACAGTTTTGGTTGATGGTGTTGAAGCTCCAATGAAATGAAGGTGTTCATATGGATCAAGGAGGAACTTGTCGCCCGACTGAGTCACGGATTGAAGAACAAATGGGTTCAAAACATATCATTCCACAAACGATGTTCTTATGATTGACATATCTTGAGTTGGTTAACTTGATAATTTGAATGACCACCTTGACATGACACTGTTCCAATGCTTCTTGACTGTGATTGCTTTGAATGGTGGACTGTTGGATCATAAGGCGCGGGACATTCACGGCTGACTCCTGGTATCTCCACAGGTCAATCTAGTTTTCCATTCTTTTTCTATCGAATGAAATGGAAAAGCGAAGATAACTAAAGATAGAGTTTCTGAGTCCATGAGTTTGGTGGGACCTTCAGTGGGAGCGTCGGTGGGAATATCGGTGGAGGGGAAGGTGCCGTAGACACTGTGCACTGCCCAAACATATACCCCAATGACGTTTCGATTCAATATCAATATACATCCGAAACTGGAAACATACTGAGTTGACTGTTTCTGATGTGATTGCATGCAAGGCAACCTTCCGACATCTTGTGATTCCTGTCCTTTATGATGCTTCACGTTTCGGTCATCTTTGGTCTTCATGTGTTTTTATGATCCTTTAGACTTTGGTGATTTGAATAAGTCTGAATTTGGGAACCAGGATGAGATTTGATGATTGTTTCGTGTTGGTTTGGGTTTTGGGTTTCGGTTTGGATTGGTTTTTGTTTTTTGGGTTTTGGTTTGGATTGGTTATGTTCATGATTCACCTGATGTGCTTTTTATGCAGGCAGATCTTCATTACTGAAAATTTCCAATCCTACCATTCACTTGTTTCAAGAACAGAAGTCTGGTCAATTCCTAACCCCGAATCAAATTGAGGTTATCATTCCCACCCAAGTCACACTTGTATTCAAACGAGTGCATTGATGCAGATATGCCGTTGTGCTTGAATTTCAATCTGTCAATTTGTCAATCTGTCAATTTGTCGATTTGTCAATTTGTCCACCCAGTATGACCATGTCTTGCAGCCATGACAAGTGAAAGTGGAATTAATGAAAATGTCAAAAGCCAAAAACAAAAGCACAACCCTGCATATTTGACATTTTTTTTTTTAAGTTGGAACTCGAAAAAATTTAAAAGGGTCTTTTCTCAGATCCGACGCCCGGATTAGACCCTGTTCTTATAATTCCGGCACTTATCCGGGCTTCATTCCGAGCGAATATGGAGCGGCCTTTTTTCCGCGGAACAACTGGGGTTGCGTGAGGATATGGGCCTGCTAAAAACACGCGCAAAAATTAGCGCAATTTGCAGGTATCAAATTTTGCTTTTAATAGTTGAAATTTGTTGTTTGGGCTTTTAAATCAATTTGAAGATTAAAAAAAAAAAAAGGATCTGGTTCTTTATGGGGCGTGGAAGGGAAGAATGGGGTTATATTGAGGCCGGTGTAAGGGTGTGTCATATTAAAGCCGCATCGGGCAATTTCAGAGATGTACGGGTCTTTGCGGGGAGCGTGGTGGGGGGTGTGTGATAGTTTGGTGAAAGGTTCTTTGAGAGGTCTTTGGTGTTAGGGGTGTTTTTTGTTTTTTTACAAAATGGTGCAAGGATGTTTTAATCTTCCAATTTCCATTCAACCCAAAAGGAGTCTATTTTCCAAAACCAGTTCTATTCCAAATCTAAATTCAGTACAAAATATGAGTGGAAATGGACAAAGAATTGGTCTGGGAATTGGCATGTGTCTTAGATGCAGTACCCAGTGGTGTTGAGAATGAGCAATGACTGATCATAGTGTAGTAGTATAGTGTAGTGTAGCAGCTGCAATATCTACACAATTCGTCATTAGTTAGTAGTTGGTGAAATTCACCAACACTAATCCGATGCTTTACACTTGTCACAGTGATTTTCAAAACTATTCACACCAGGGGGGTAAAATGCTTAGAGCCAGAACTAGCTAAATTAAACAACCCAATGACTTAAACAGTTTTGTGCCCCTTCATAGAATCTTTAAAATCAAATGACATAATGTTTCACACACATACCATTATTAAAATTCAAGATTCTGTATTCTTAAATTTAGAGGTGGGTTTGAAATGTTTTGAAAAAGACTGTAATTCACTGTGATAATTTAAGGGGTGTACGGGTTTATCTTGGAAAGGAACATGAATTAGTTTTGTTAGAACTCTTAGGCGAGTACAGGCTTTAGCCTGTATCTGTACTGGATATAAGCCTCTAACGAGCTTGTTAATATAAAGGATCTTTCCAGGAACGATGACCTAACGATGACTGCGTATTCTGGGAACGGCTACTAGTAGTAGGAACTCCTCCGAACAGTGTTGTGAATATTCTTAGTTACTTAATGATATCTATATTAGACCATAACTATCTAAGATTAGGTAATGGAGTTCTGCTCTTCATAACTAGGTTTCTGTCTCCTTTATATATCTGGGGGGATGCTTGTATGTGCACTCCTGTTTCATGTTGCGTAGATCTTCATGCAACGTAGATCCTCGTGTTCTAGACTTCCTAGGATCCTGCACTCAGTCGAGTCAATTCCATGTCTAACAGGTTTTCGAGTGTTGAGAACCAAGTTACATTATTTTTGGGTACGTTCAAAGTTAGCAAAATGGTTTTGATAGTATGTTAATAAGTAATAAAAATGTGTTAAATAAATCTCCTCTAGATCCTCAAGTCTCTAAATCGCACCTCATAATTGCACCTCATAATTGCACCTCATAATTGCACCTCTAAATCGCACCTCTAAATCGCACTCCAATATCGATCACATCACTAATCAAGATCCCCCTTTATCACTTATAACAAATACTCTTCCAAATAAACACATTGACTGATAAATGGTGAGATGATTCAATAGACAAGGGGATTTCCTATTATATCATTCATAGCCTTCCCAACCTCCTCTAGTTGATTCCAATGATACTGTTGCAATTCCATCAAACAAAATTGGCAGTACTTTAGGGATGGGTTTATCCATACACCCAATCAATCGACAACCAAATTCAACCACCACTCCATTTTTTGATCCATGGATTTATTGAAACCAATTGACATAACCATTGGTACAGAGACGAAGTTCACCAAGTGATCCAGCTTTGACATTTCTGTTGAAACTCCACTTTTTTGTGTATGGATAAACCCGTGCACCTTTTGGGAGGATGGGCGGTTTGGGTGGATAATCAAATCCAAAAACTACTCCACCTTTTTCCCCCTGATCTCAGTGTCGCGAACCTTCCGCACCTCCTTCAACGCAGCAGTTTGCAAAAAATAACTCTGCACAATATACTCCATCACACACACGGGAAGGTACCACCGCGCCCAATGCAAGAGCCGAGCTCCATGGCCGGCATAGAGGTTGAACCCTTGGTAACGAGAACTGGTCACCTTGGCCACCACCTCCTTGGCATAGTCCTCGGCACTTTCCGACCGGGTATTTCTACTCATGCCTGCTGCTGCCAATAAACTCTTGTACACCTTGTCGCCACCCCAATAGTGTTTGAGTTCAGGTTCCTTGACATTATCGGCAATACCGGTATTGACTCCTCCGGTGATCACACTATACACCTTAACATCGAAAGCCAGCATTTCGCCTTTGATGGAAAGAGCATAGTGGTCAATGGCTGCTTTGGTGGTACAATAACCTGATGTCCATGAGAGGGGAACCCTCGTGGCGACGGATGACGTGAATACAATGGTACCTTTGGCGTTGATCACAAGCTGACTAAAATACTTGGTCATATACATGTGGCCAAGGATATTGACATCCAAAAGGAGCTTCAAGAGGTCATCATCGGTGAGCATGGCGGGGCCTCCAACGGGACAAACGCCTGCGTTGTTGTAGAGGAGATCAAGCTTACCACCGGTGACTTGGTCGACTTTCTCCAATGCTGCTTTGATCTGGTCCACTTTGGTGATATCGCAGCAAATGGACGTGAGTCCGATTTGGGACTCGAGTGGTTTCATGTTTTCCATATCGAAGTCGGGTGAAATACCAATCACTTGATACCCTTTCTTGTGGAGCTGGATGGCCAATTGGTACCCAATGCCTGTGCCTGCACCGGTGATCAATGCGTACTTAGTCATGATGAATTTCTGGAATTTCTGGAGAGAGTGGAAGAACAGAGAGGGGGAAAAAAATGTTTGGTTTTCTTTAATCTAGTTGCTCTACTCCTTGGAATTGATCGAGACCGAGCTGGTGATTAGAGTTGGAAGCTATGTTAATGTTCTGGTGGGGGTTCTGGAGTGGAGGTGCTGTTTATATATCTGCGCATGGCGGGGTGCGACTGCAACACCATGTGAATACTGCTGCAGGCACATGCATCCATGCAACCATGCAACCATGCAACCATGCCTAATTTCGGGAAATCCCTCAATTTCCGATTTAGAACTATGGTCAAGGTATACTTGGCTTCTGAGACTTATGAAGTGTTGGATACTTTGAATTTTGGCCGCTTTATGGGTATGAAGTCGTTGTTTTCAGAGAACACTGGCGGACGCGCGGTGCGGAATTACCGGGCTTTGCCTGCACCCAACGCGCCTCGCGGACGTCCACGCACGAGAAAGCAACCCTCCTCCACCCCAAGCTCGGCTCGGTCCAACCCCCCAACCCTCAAGTATGTCTGCGGCATCAGGACCTCTACAACCCCACCAAAAAAAAAAAAAAAGAAGAAGAAGAAGAAGAAGAAGGCCCCCTTTTTTTTATCCATTGGTTTGACGTCATAAATCGGTGCATCCCCAGCACTTCCAAAAGTCACGTGCCACAATCCAGTGATATTACTCAATTCGGCAAAAAAAAAAAATCTCTGATCTTAGAGTGACAGACAAAGAGAAATGATCTCCTCATTTATCTATCTTCTTCTGTGGTTATTTTCAGTATCGATATGAATGTTTTTTTATACCTCATATCGTGATATTTTATATTCCATGGTGATTTCTTATGCCTCCCAGAGGTAAATAAGCAACATGAGAGTCCATACATTCCATCAATTAGAGGAAATCAAGAGACCATATATTTGAAATATTGTACAGCTACAATATCAAAAAAAAAAAAGAAAATAAAAAAAAAAAAGAAACACCTGCAATTTTACAGCACCTGCAATTTTACAGCACCTGCAATTTTATAGCACCATAAAAAACTTTCTAGCATCATGGCACACAGCCTGCAACACAAACACAGAGTTTTCAGGGGCTCCATTCAATGCAGCCAAAAGTGAGTCCATATCCACTTCTTGTTTTCCTGAATCGTAATAATTGTACGAGTGGTAGTTACCTCCAGCATGTTCATGTGTGTGTTGAACTTGCAGGACTTCTGGACTTGTTTAGTCACGTGCTGTTGGCACGTGAGTAACTGAGACAAGTTCATAGTAGTACAATGGGGCAAGCAAGGGTTGAATAACACTTGCTGCATGTGCAGCTGAGCACATTTCTAACTCTATTCGGAAAAGGGGTTTGAGACACCTTACTACAGGATAGGAAGAACCCCGTATCTTGGTTGCTATGCCAACCAAGATCTTGGATACATAAGTTAGGTATAATCCGTTCTGAGGAAGGATTATTGAGACAGAGTTCAATCACGAGAACCTTAGCTTAGTTATCATAGGAATATAACAATGAGTATAACAACTTCCCTGCCTTATTTAAAGAAGTTGTTAGACAACGGTCGGACTCGCATTCCGGTATACGTGAGCGTAAAGGATAATGCTCGACAGTTCAATCATACCTTTGTAATTGCTCCATGCAGGCGTACCCACGTAAAAATCCTTGTGTCCGTACTTGACAAGATAAGCAAATGCTAAATGTAAAGAACCAGACCCCAGGACGGCCTGCACAGAAGCCACGTTGGCATGGTTCTTTCAAAAAATGGTTTTTTGCGTGTTACTAAGTTGGTCGTTTCATCGTCAGGAAGAGACAACTGATGAGCCTTGTAACCCTCATCAAAGACACGGATGATCAGCGCAGTGTCGTACCCATCTTGCATGAGAGACATGAAATAAATCACTTGAGGAATCTTTTTGAACTTGTACGTTTTGTACGCATCCCCACGTGTTGTATAACAGTATTCAGCAATGTAGACGAAACTTTTCCAGTTGGTGGCAAACAAGAATTCATCATTTACAGGCTCTTCGTTTGAGAAAACAATGAATATGATTGTTGCTAGAGGCCAAATGAGAGTTATTACTGGCCCACCTGCAGGAGAAAGTCTTAATCTTTCACCCATGGCTTTACTCTTTAAGAACATTTCTGTTACTGGTTCATTTTTTAAACTCCCCGACTCCTGGGAAACCAAGAGGAAGGACATAGCTCTAAGTTCTACTCTACTCTATACTCTACTCTACTCTACTCTATACTGTACTCTATGGTCTACTCTATACTCTACTCTATACTCTACTCTATACTCTACTCTATACTCTACTCTATGGTCTACTCTATACGGAAGGTTCAGGTGTTTACCAAGGACTTGGATGTTTATCCACACATAAAATAGTCCATATATCGACTTATACTTGTTAGTTATGCCTTTCTACCTGCACACCGTATTTCATTGTCACTCTACTCTTATTCTCCACACCACTAAGCTCCCCTTCCCTTCCATTCCACTTCCCTTCCATAACCAACAAGCCATAGTAAATACCCAAAGACACCAGTAGAGTAAATACACTATATAATCATGCACTATAAACTATACACTATATCACTATACACTATACACTATATCACTATATCACTATACACTATACACTATACACTATATCACTATACACTATATCACTATACACTATATCACTATACTATACACTGTTGAACATGTGAGATGTCCTAACCCGCGTGTGCATGTAAGGGTTTCCTGTAGGACAGCGGAATGGGACAAAGGGACAAGTCTCATGAGGTTCCGAAGAAGTTGTATGTGTGGACGGATAGTATAAACCGAGGCTTAGCGTTAGGAGTCATAGGTTTGGGGGTTTGACTCCAGACAAGTAATTAACAAGTCCGGTACAGGAAGATTGAAATCAAGACTTCCCAAATTATATAAAGAGGGGAACTCGCTCATGGTTGAGGAGTATCGATTAAGATCACTAAGACAGACATTCTACTCTATATAAGTCGCACAAGCTAAAGAATACATTGAAACTATGAACACTAGCGTACCAGAATCGATAACACTTTTTAGGAAGAAACAAGATAGGCGTTCCAGTCTATGCGAGTGTTTATGGATATTCTCAACAAAACTACTTATATATAACTTTGTTTCAAATCCCACGACCTGCATAAAAGCTCTAACAGAGAAAGAAGAAGAAGCAATTGGAAACAGATGTTTAATTGCATGTATATAGTTAGAAATAGTCATAGTATAATTACTCATTCTTTAAGCCTTAACTATTGTTATCAAGTGTTTGTTATTATTATTTTATAAACTTTAAGCTGTTCTATATACTTTTTCTTATTGATGATATTGAGAATGAATCCGATATGCATAGAGTCCACCCGGCTGCGCACACGCACTTTGGCCATGCTTTTTGACTATCAACTCACCCCCCACAAACTACATGTACTTTTTGAAAAAATATGTTATTTATTTAATACTTTATTTTTATATTTTTAAAGTTAGAATTTAAATAAAATATCGAACTCAATCCCCTTTATTGGATTCTGTATCAAATATCTCACACCGTCATGTACGCTAATTTCATATGTTTGGCTTTGGGACTATTCAAGCACCTTGCCAAGTTCAGGGCTTGATATTGTATATCTGGTCTCGCCGTATTCGATGCAAACATAAGTTTTCCAACAATCCTTCTGTCTGTACTTTGTTTCATCACAAAAGTCTTCACTTTCTTCGTCTGTAAGTTCAAATAGACGTTCTTTGTTCTTTCCTGGTGTAAATGTTCGGCGCGTGCCTATCTCACCAGCGAATTCATTCAACTTGAAGATATAATAATCTTTTAAGTTCAATGTGATCGAATCTTTCGCGTCGCTTCGATGTTCATACCTAAGAACTTCTTCGGTGTTCCTAAGTCTTTCATGCTGAACATATTCGCGAGTCTTTTTCAGTGTGTCGTTCACATAAGAGTCATTTGGTCCAACTATCAAGATGTCATCGATATATAATGCTATCATAAGTAACTTTCCTTGTATGTGCTTGTAGTAAATGCACAGATCCAGAATGCATTTCTTGAATCCAAAATTCATTATCGCTTTGTGAATCACCTCATGCCACACTCGAGGCGCTTGTTTCAATCCATACAAGGACTTTTGTAATTTAAGGACTAAATGTTCTTTTCCCTTTTGGACGTACCCCTCAGGTTGCCTCATATAGATTTCCTTCTTTAACACTCCATTGAGGAATGCTGTTGTCACATCCATCTGTTTTATAACCAATCTTTGCTTCACTGCAATGGCTAAAACCATTCTCAAACTTTGGTATCGTATAACTGGCCAGAAATGTTTCCTGATAATCTATCCCTTCCTTCTGGAAGTTTCCTAACACCACTAGTCTAGCTTTATGTAGACCTCCATCTTTCAATGCAAATACCCTTTTGGCGCCTATCGGTTTGCGTCCTTCTGGTAGTTTGACTAGCTTGAATGTTCCACTTTTCTTGTGAGCCTCCATTTCTTTATCACATGCGATCGTCCATAATGCGCTATTCTTTTGACGCATTGCTTGTTTGTACCTTTTGGGTACTGCTTCTGTAGCTTCCTCTTGTTGAACTTCAAGAGTCTTGACCCAATTGATCCTTAATGGATGTATAGATGGCATTTCCATGTCATCGCTTATTTTCACACATCGCCTTATTTCCCTAGCCCTTTTCTTCTCATCGGTATCAGGATCCTTATCGTCAATATCCGACCTTCGTTTCCAAGCCTAAGACGGCCACGCCCGTACCGGTGGTGGTGGTGGTAGTGGTGGTGTTTGCTTTTGCATCCACTGCGACTCCAGCCGGAGCCATAGCTAAAGCTGCTGGGGTCAAAGGGGCCCCGCTTGGCCAACGAGGCTTTGGTGCAGGAGTTCTTTGCCACTTCTTTTAAGGAGGTTTTCCTATTGCCAATTTGTCCAATGCATGTGCTGGCAAAATTAAGCTGGTGTTGGACTTGTCTATTGTCTATGCCGAGGAGGACGTGAACTTTGAGTTGTATACAGTGTCTTTCAAAACTATACAAACCAGTGCGACAGAATGTTTCAGACCAAGAAGACAGAATGTTTCGGACCACACTAGCAAAATGAAACAAACCAATAATTCGTTAATTACATAGCCCCTCTCAAGTTGTTGTATACAGGATATCAATTAAACCAGTTCAGTTTAGTTTCGTACTGCAAGACTCCCAAATGCAATACATATAGTGTTTTTCAGAAATATTCAAACCAACCTTCAGATTTAAGATCTCAGAATATTGAATTCTGATTTAGTTGGTGTTTGAAACGTGATGTCATTTGAATCAAAAGACTCGGTGAAGGAGTATGACACTTTTTGAATTACTGTGTTGTCTATTTGGGCTAGTTCTGGTTCCAAACTTATTGGCTTCTAGTTTGAATAGTTTTGAGAAACACTGTATATCAGGCAATCCTCCATAGATTTAAGATTTCAGATTTCAGAATATTGAAATCCAATGAAAGTTGGTGTGAAGCATATATATACGCTATTTGGTTCGAAACGATATGCTAAGGGGTACGGAATTTTGTGGATTATTGGTTTGTTTAATTTTGCTAATGTGGTCTGAATCATTTTGTCTTCTTTGTCCGAATCGTTTTATCGCGTTGGTCCGAATCGTTTCATCGCGTTGGTCTGAATCGTTTTGAATACAGTGCTTTTCAAAACTATTCAAACCAGGTGGCTAAATGTTTGGAACCAGAACTACCAAAATTAAACAAGCCAATATTTCAAAAAAGGTTTGTTCTTCTTCACGCAGTGTTACAAACCAAATGACGTAATGGTTCACACCGACTTTCATTAGAGTGTTTAATCTTCTGAGCTCTTAAACCTGGAGACTAGTTTGAATGATTATGAAAAACACTGTAACACTGTACTTGCTGTCTCCACACTTAATGCGGAATTACTAGCTCTTAAAACGGAGGTAATTGAAGCATTGTGGGTTTAACACTTGTTAGAAGCTGCCGATAACTTTATTTATATATACATACATATATATGTGCTTATTTCTTAATTGGTGGCTTCGACAATACGTGTTAACAGCAGAGATGTCAATGTACGCAATATGCCAGAATGAGGGCTCACAAGTGACGGATGGAATCGACTGGGGGGAGCCATTGCACCCGTACACCACACCATCAAAGTATGTCGCGGTCCCAAAACGAACCAATTGTAAACACTCCAAATCTATATCAACAGCAACCCCTTCTTCCCTCCCTACCTTCTTCTCCACCCCAGCTTCTTGTCCACGCCACCTTCTTGTCCACACACATCCCCTTCTTGTCCACACACCCCCCTTCTTCTCCACCTACTATATAAACAAAAAACAAAAAAAAACAGAACCCTTTTCCTCAACTCCTTAATACTGCTATATCACCATGGCATTCTTCAAATCGCCGCGTAAAAATGATGTCAAGGTGGCTGACCTCTCACAGTCCCTCGAAAATGTCTCTTTCCTGTCCAATATGATGGACATAGATTCATCTTATAAAGTGACCCCAAGGAAACAAGCCTTTGATAAGGAAAACATTACACCTGCAAATTCACCAACCAAAAGTGTTCTTCATACATCGCCGCTTCACAAAGTTAGTACACCCGTGCCCCAACTCCAGAATGTCAAGCTTCATAATAATATTCTGCAACTTCAACCTCCAAATGCTTTCTTACCGTCTGATTTCCATACCAAGGCCCAATCTGCCAAAGTCAAGCGTTTGACCTCCGTGGCTCAACTCTATTTTCTCGATTACTATTGCGATATGTTTGATTATGTCATCATGAGACACGACCGGGCTCGTATGGTGGAAAACAAATTACATACTGATCCGGAATATGCAACCAACCCTAAGAAACAACAGTTGGAGTGGAAAAATTATGTGGGTCGAGAAAGGGCACTCTTACGGAAAAGAAGACTTAAACCCAAACACCGCGATTTCGAAATGATCACTCAGGTGGGTCAAGGTGGTTATGGCCAAGTGTTTTTGGCCCGGAAAAAGGATACTCGTGAGATATGTGCACTCAAAATCTTGAATAAAAAGCTTTTGGTGAAACTCGATGAAACCCGTCATGTTCTAACTGAACGTGATATCTTGACCAATACCCGTTCCGAATGGTTGGTCAAGTTGTTATATGCCTTTCAGGATGCGGAAAAGGTTTACTTAGCCATGGAGTTTGTACCAGGTGGTGATTTCCGGACTCTTCTTAATAATACGGGATATTTGGTACCACCACATGCCCGTTTTTACATTGCCGAGATGTTTGCTGCTGTGAATTCTCTCCATGATCTTGGATTCACGCACCGGGACTTGAAGCCCGAGAACTTCTTGATTGATTCCAAAGGCCATATCAAGTTGACTGATTTCGGCTTGGCTGCGGGTTCCGTGTCCAACGACCGGATTGAATCCATGAGGGTCAAATTGGCCAGTCTTCAGGATTTGGAGGATTATCAGGCTCCCTCCAAGATGATGTATGAAAGACAGAAGCTTTTCCGCCAATCGCAAGGCCACCATAACTTGGCCAACTCCATCGTGGGCTCTCCTGACTATATGGCGTTAGAGGTGTTGGAGGGCAAGAACTATGATTTCACCATCGACTATTGGTCGTTGGGGTGCATGCTCTTCGAGGCTCTTTGTGGGTACCCACCATTTAGTGGACTGAAACAAGATGAAACATACCACAACTTGAAGCACTGGAAAACTGCTTTAAGGAGACCCCAAACTCGTGATGGCCGCTATGTCTTTAGTGACCGCACGTGGCAGTTGATCATCCGCCTCATAGCCTCGCCCACCTCTCGTCTCCGCAACTTCAAGCAGGTGCAAGCACAGCCGTACTTTGGTGATGTGGTGGACTGGGACTCGTTGCGTAATAGACCACCACCATTTACCCCACAATTGGACAACGAGGAGGATGCAGGCTATTTCGACGACTTTGAGGACGAGGAGAGCATGATGAAGTATAAGGATGTTTTCGCCCGCCAGGAGCAGAACGAAACGCTATTGGAGAACCTGCAGGCCGCCAAGAAACGGGGCAACAACAACTTCATTGGCTTCACTTTCAAGCACAAGTCCAACCCCAACAATAAGTTCCAGAACGGAGAGATCAACCTATTATCGGGGAACGTCAATTCTATCCGGAATCCTTTCGGAAAGAACATCTTGGATCCCTTGGCCACACTCTACTAATTCATATACTCCTTATATGAAAATAAGAGTGATGGTCCCCCTATATGAAGATTTTCACGTCATCACATATGTTTAGAGTGATATCACCACCTATGAATTCAGGAAGTGGGTCCAATCTCTGTGATACTCACAGTCCATTCTTGCATAGTCTGGACACGCCAGTCATGGTCTGTTCTTGCATAGACTTGATATGCCACTCACAGTCTATTCTTGCATTATCTGGACCCGCCAATCACAATCCATTCTTGCATAGTCTGAATATGCCACTTACGGTAGACACCTGCAAATTACCCATTCTCTGTGCTAGTTTCAGACTCTGCAATCGAAATAGAACTCTCATCAGAGAAATTATTCGTTTCGTCCACCGCAAAGCTTTCCAGTTCTTCCAAAAGAAAACTGTTCCAGTTCTTTCATTTATACCGCATGAGTTTAAGAACGCCTGTGACCAGTGGAGGACCTTACCGAGTCCACCACTCATCCCTGAAGAAGATAAATTGGTCATTATTGTGACAATGTCCAACATTCTTTCAGAATGGTCACTGGAATGGTATAACTTCATGCTGGCATAATGCGTATGCTTTGGTATATCATGACATAGTCTGAGCTTGTTACTCAGAGCTTGATACTCAGAGTTAATAACCAGAGCTTGATAGTTTAAGCTTAGATAATCTGAGCTTGGATAATGAGCTTGGTATCTGACCAATTCTGCTCTGTGACATAACCAATGATAATTGCCATAAAAACTTGGTAATTGGTGCAATACAGAATATGCTTTGATATACTCATGTCTTGCATAGGAGTGAGTCAACTGATTGTCATTGACATGACTTTGATGGCTCTTTAAATTAAGGAGATCAACCTCCAAAGAAATCATTCAAGAAACAGTGGACCATATAAGTCCCTCGATGCAGTGCAGTTAATATTTGCACTCACCGCAGAAACTGTTATCTAAGCACCTCCGAACCTTTTCTACTTACCCTTAAATACACGATTTTTCTTTGAGTAAATGACCCATTACTTTCCCTGATAAACTCAATCACCAATGATTCATGTAAGATAATTTTCTTTTTGAAATCCACAGTTCCAACAATTTTTCATCTTGTCGTTGAACATACCGAGTGTTTACCACTTTAATAGTTGCTCAAAGATTTTAAGAAGGCAATGAAAATAATGTGAAGTCATGAATATTCAGAAACGGGAATCATTGTACTGTTCAGTTTAGCATAGATCTTATCTCTCCAGAGATACAATAGCTTTCCAGAAGATGTTTCCAAGGATACCTTATTCCCAACAAAGCAAAAAAGAGAGAATTCTTCATTTTTCACAATCATGTTCTTTTCCAGCAGTTTTATTTTGTTCCCTTGATGCGTTCTTTTTGTCTGGGAATGTTTTACCATGGAATTCACAGCTTTGGTGCCATCATGTAAGAGGTATATCAAACCAAAAAATTAGTAGGGAAAGAAACTGTTCGTAGTAATAATTTGATTTCAATTCCACTGAATGAGTAGTAACCAGTATTAGAGGGGTTGGGAAAAAAGCTGGCCTCCAAAAAAAAAAAAGTGGGCGGCGGGGGGTCCTTATATATGTTCGCGTGCGGGGGTGGCTGCAAATTTGGGGGGCGTTCAGGGGCCGTCCTCGCGAAGAATATAAATAGGACCTCACCCCCCTCACCAAATACATTTTTTTTCTGAATCAATACATTAGTGAATCACATCAAGTTTAGATGGATTAGATGTTCGAATTGGTCTAGAACAGTATAAGCAGAGGAGTTTTTTCACTTGTCGATGTTGAAAACTCTTATAGTGATGCAGTGTGGTCATTTAAGATTGAAGAGTCAATTTAGTTCTCAGTATGAAGATTGATACGTCAGTACAATTACTTTAAAATTCATGACTGCTATGTTTAAAGAATGCAATTCCACGGGGATAAGCAAGGAAGGATGTTTATGGACTAGGTTTAAAAAACATGGTCAGATGTCCTTCAATGAAAGTTTATCAATTGTTCTGTTATATGGTATATGATGATTACCTTTTCATTGAGAAGGTTACCTCAGTCATCAATTTCCTGAAAGAGGAAACCTGACAGATTAAATGTTTGGCGATTGTGTTTTTTGTGCATCACTTAGATCACCAATGTCAACACTACTCAAGTAATTGAGTTAAGAAACTACGAATGCCCCAATAAACACCCAATTTATGTGTGGGGATATGAATTACTAGGATTTCCATACATTTGATTCATAAGATTGAGTTTCTATTAAGCTATAATTTGGGCTATACAGAAAATATGGGACCAAGAATATACACGACCAAATTGAAACCAATGTGAAACCAATGTGAAACCAATGTGAAGCCAATGTGAAGCCAATGTGAATAAAGGGGAGTATGAAAAGAAAAAAATATATATATATGGGCCATAGAGGGAATATTAATTGTGGTTTTATTTATTAAGTTCATTTGCACTCATAATGATTAACTGCAAAAAAAGTGCGAAATTACATTAGTCTGAAAAACACTAAATGTACACACTCAAAATGTCGTTTTAATCAGCATCCAGTACTACTCAGCAGCATAAAGAAATGGTCTCCTATATTCTGTCCACCTAATACTTACGTGGTATCTACTTGACCGTATGAATCTGAAATTGACCTTTGTACAGTGCCATTCTACCAGACTCTCATATGCTACTCTGGGGAATCAAACCACAATAAAGGTGAATATAATTTCCCCTATATTATGTACCTTATATGTACTCTACTAACTTCGTGGTATGATAATATTGATAGTGATATTATATTCTTGGTGGTATAGAGAATAACTACGAAGAAATAGTGGATAGACTACATAGTTCTACTGAATAGTACACTATAAAGGGATTCTACATCATATTTATAAAAGCTATCAGTTAATAGAAGTCCATAGTGTTAGTATAGAGTACAATTCAAAGTACCTATTTTGTAGTACTACTCTATATCATCTTCTATTTCACTCACTCTTTCTCTAAACATCAGTATCTCCATATGTCTACCACACACCATGTCTTATTCTTTGACTCGCTCTTTAACTCTTTGGCTCACTCTTTAACCCACTCTTTATGAGTATAGTGACAGTTAAGATCATAGTAAGTGTAATGAGGTGATAGAGAGTAGCACTAGAGAGTAGAACTACAGAGTAGCACTAGAGTGTAGCACTAGAGTATAGCACTAGAGTGTAGCACTAGAAAGTAACACTAGAGTAGTAATGGTAGAGTTTAGCACTGGAGTAGTAATGGTAGAGTACGGTGTACTTTATGATGACCACAGTTCTTATCTAATACGTACCGTGCTTTTCATAAGATTATTCTAACCACACTAACAAAATGCAACAAACCAACGAGATAAAATTCAACAAACCAATATTTTCCAAAATTTTCTTACCCCTTTGCTCAATCCATAATCCTTTAAATCAAAATGGGGAAATGTTTTAAATTCACTTTCATTAGAATTCAATTTTTTAAAGTCTTAAAACTGTCGGATTACCTAATAATATGTACTTCACAAAGCCTTAAAATTGACGGATTACCTAATAATATGTACTTTACATTTGGGACTTTTGCAGTACCAATCAAAGGTCAGAACGAAAGGGGAAAAGAACATGAACTGATATTCCTTGGTACTGATATTCCTTGGTACTGATATTCATTGGTACTAATATTCCTTGGTACTGGTATTCCTTGGTACTGGTATTCCTTGGTACTGGTATTCCTTGGTACTGATATTCCTTGGTATCCTGTATACAAAGTTCTTGTTAGGTTTTGGAAGTGAACGAAACAACTTTTGAATTCTAGGTTTGGGGATCCTTTTTATTCGTTTAAATCCTTTTGGCTTCTTGATGCGAATATTTTTGAACATCACTGTATACACTAAAATGACCTTTAAAAGGTAGTACCAATTTGGTCGGTAGTGAGTTAATATAATATCATAGTCTGTGTTTATTTCTTCTTATGTTTTGGTATATCTATTGATATATAGGGAGATTTAAGGACCTCAAAAGACTAAACATCAAAGTCCTAAGATGGAATCACTTTCTTCTCCCTATACTTAAGCAATCTTTAAAGCCTTATTGTTTAATAGTGGTTTGTACACTACACATTCACAAAGCACCACATTCACAAAACACCACACACGAAACACTTCGGCTCCCTACACCCTAGCTACACGTTAGAATCAAACTGGAAGTGGTATAATTATAGTAGTAAATGTTGATAATATAGTAGTGTACTGATGCATTCGTTTGCATATGGTCGAATAATCTAACTGTGACATGTCTTATTCTATCTAATTGTTTGTTTGTCTACTTGTCTACTTTACTATTTACTATTTACTGAAAAATTGTCTATTGTATAATTGTCTTATTCTGTCAGTATTTGTTTCCAAATATACACCTACAGTACACCTTCAGTATACTGAGAGTCTAGTACGTCCAATCTGTCTAATGGTCAATGTTACAGTTTATGAGTTACCCAGACAAGCCGTCTCCTACAAAGCCGAAGAGGACACATATCTTATTAAAAAGCCTGTTTTCTTTTTTTATATAGACGAACATCCGTTCGACCCCAATGAGTTTAAAGAAGACGTGGCTCAGAATGATATTCAGAGAAGCCGCAGTACATTGGAAGCGAAGGCCATTCAAAGTGATGTGATGGCCGAGGAACTCTTAGACCAGAACGCAATTCGCTGGAGGTTCTCCCACAGTAGAAATGATGAGATTATCAAAAAGTCAAATGCCCACTTTATCCAATGGAACGATGGGCTGTTATCGTTGAAGATCGTAAAAGAGCTTTTTGATTCTAGAGATGTTCCTCTGGTGGACTATTTCCTCACCAAGAGCTTTACTGATTATGAAATCTTGCAGAACGACTCGATGCAGTAAGTAGAAAGAATTAACACTGGGCCAAAAAAACAAGTCGTGACTATTCCATTCCCAAACCTTCTCTCTGGTTAATCCATTTCCAAGGTTATTGAATGATATAAAAAAAAGAAAACTCTTTCCAGAACTTATTCCAATGTCTTCACATTCTTTACGTTACCGTTTCCATATCCAAGTACTGGACTTTTAACCAGTTTCCCTTTCTTTCCCTAAAACAAAAAATTGTTTCATTAACAGCTATGCTTGGTTTTGGTTGACTATTAGTTGACTATTGGCTAGTATACAGATTCATTGCACATTCTGTGACTCCTTAAGATACTCATAAGTCTTCGCTCATACTAACAGTACTAAAATAACCAAACTCTTTTTTATACATTTCTAACTTCTACTTCATCTCCGGTATTTAGAAAGAACAATTATACTCTTTGGAGCAACTGAAAGATGGTGTATGTAGCCCTTTATGGTACACTTAATCTGAGAATATATAAATGGGCAAGTGTTCCCAAGAGTTTTAGAAGGGGGAACTCTATTACCTAATCTTAGATGGGTATAGTCTAATGTAAATATCATCAATTACATAGTAAGAGTATTTACAGATCTATGAGTCACGTGACCTTTCCGACATCCACTTCATCATCATCATCATCAACAACAACAACAAACAAGGATTCTTCTACTACTACTACTACTACTACTAATAATAATAATATTGACAATACACAGTTAAGAAGTTTATCTACAATCAGCTATTTTTAAAAACAATTCTCTCCTTTTTAATTGATAGTACTGCACATAACCACAGTCACTCAAATCATTTCCCATAATCCACAGAGCCATGTGGATTTAAGTTCAGAGAAGACTAGAGTAAACTCAGTAGAGCAGATTTAGAGTAAGTGAGATATAGATTAAAAGTTGACTGCAGTGGATTATTCTCAGTGTAGGCAAGAGTAATTTGGAGTTGGAGTGGATACAGTTGGAGTGGATAGAGTTTATTGAATATAGGTTCATAGTAGATAAGAGTGAATTAGAGTGACCAGAGTGACTAGAGTAAATATTCAGTACTAAAGTAGACTAAAGAGTCAAATAGAGTTACTGTTGATAGAGTTACAGTGGTTACAGATAAAGTGGATTAAGAGTGGACTAAAGTAGACTAAAGTAACTGCAGTTAATTAAGGTACAGATCTATGTTCCAACTATTTAAATTATATATAATACTCGATACTAAATTTCCCTTATAATACTCTATATTGGAATCTCATAACATCATACTGCATCTTCTAGGTTAGTTTCCCATATATTGTGTAGGGTTTGACTTCTTGAAATAAACCATGAGTCTATTTCATAAATGCCCATTAGTCTATATCATATATGCCCATGAGGTCATGAATATTACCAATGAGGTCATGAATGTTACCTGGATATTCATATAGATGATGCATTATCATCTACTCCTGCCAGATGAAATCCTGCACCACATCATTCTCAATAACAGGCCTTTGGATCCGAGTATGGATCTTTTCACATACACTGCTAGCCTTTTCGATCACGTGCACCAAATCATCATCAGAAAAAGAACCATGTCCATCCACAAGAAGAAGCTTGGAGGCCCGTGCATCTCTGATTCCAAATGCCACCACATGATGACTAGAAGATGCCTGGAGTATTTTCAAAGAAGGGAAAGCTTCTAAAGTACCGTTTGGGGAAGTTGCAAGCGAGACTGCTGCAAATGACTCATAAAGCGCCACTTTAGCATTGATAAGTGCAAAATACACACAATTCACCGCCGCACTCAACTCGTTGCACGTATAGTATTTACCTGAAGCCGCACTTCCATCCACTGCATCCAGACCCTCAACATCACTATCACTGGTTAAGAATTGAACCACAATTTGGATCAGTTGCCGAGGATATTTAAACCGTACAATCACCAGCTGCAATATCAGCCGTAAATAATCTTCCATGACTTTTTCTCGCGTGGCTGAAACTCCTTTGGATGGACGTACTATGATTTCCAAACTAGCTTGTGTAGGCATTTCATGTCTGAGTTTGGCTTCTATGGGACCCGTCACTGATGCTATAACATTCGTGTGGCCTGCAGATAACCGCGCTGACCCATCCACCTGGTCTAGTTTTGTCGATGTCACTGTAAAGGGGGGCATAATTATTAGGGATTATAAGGGTACGTTTTTTGGTTGAATTAGTTGGTTTGGTTGGTTTGGCTATTTTGAATGATTTGCCTGGTTGTGTGGTTGGAAATGGGTTCTATATGTCGGATGCGATTGTAGCTTTATTCCAGGTTGAACTCGTTTTTGTTGTTTTTTTTTTTTGGTGATGTCTTTTTTTTTTCTTTGGATGTGCTGGTTTATACACTTCCCCAGGGTAAATCTCAGAACGACCCAATCTTTCTAGAAACGAATCAACAATACCCCTTAACACGGATTCCTGATGCTCACAATAGTGTTGGAGTTGAGGAAGATTATGAGGGTCTTTTAGTGAGAGTGAGAGTGAGAGTGAGATGCGATATGTGTCACGTGCATCGCGCCCACGTGACCCGCACATGACATCTAACCCCATTCTCTGCTCTCTTCTTAACTCATTTCTATATGTCTGAGTACGAGAACGCTTTGCTTCAAGATTTCGAAAGTGACGAAGATATTCATGTGAACGAAGTCACGGATGAGCACTGGTCACGTGAGGAATCTGGTACTTCAACACCTTTTGCCCCGGAAAATGGTCATTTGAGTAATCCACAACACCCCAACTTATCCTCCAACAAAGGGCACACCAATGGAATCACCACGAATGAAACTCAGCTAAATCAACATAAACTTTCTGGTTTAAATGGTGAAAATCCGGAGATTTGTTTTATGGATTCTACTCCAGAAAACCCCCAAAACACTCTTTCAGCCATCCAAATGCTACTACAAAAGCGTAATTCCGCTCTAAATGTCGGAACAAGGCTTCAGAGAATTGATTCCATGAAACCTGTTCCTGTGGACACTCTCCTGAGTGTTTTGGGACTTATTCCCGAGATTCGCCGAGAATTAACCCGTGCAACTGAAAATGCAGATTACCATGAACTTCTAGCTCAAATGGCCCAGCTGAATGAAAGTGAAGAGTACCGTTTTTTGCAATCATTGAGTGCTTTACCAGCAATAGTCCAGGAAGAAATCGGGCTTCTATACAGGTACGTCTGTGTGCAGTACAAGGTTGTTTTCCCCGAATTGGAAACCCTAGTACCCAGTTCCGAAGCCTATTGTGCAGTTGTGCTTGAAGTAGGGCAGGATTTGGCAGATATTCGGGCCCATGAAGCCAATTTGAAGCGTCACGTGACCCCGGAAAAAGTTCTAACCATTGTCATGGCAGCTTTACAGCAGCATGCCAGGCTGTTTACGCTATCAGATGATGATATGAAGAGTGTGGCCGCAGCATGTACGGCATGTATGGAACTCCACGGGTTTCTCCGAGAAATCGGCCAATATATAGCGGGAAAATTGGCCTCATTTGCACCCAACGTCACGGCTTTAGTTGGACCAATCACATCGTCGCAATTGCTTATGAGTTCAGGTTCTTTGGCTTCTTTGGCCCTGACTCCTGCATGCAACCTCCCGTCCCTAGGGGCTCGAGAACTTCTGATCCAACACTCGGGAAGTTCCGGTAAAAACACAGGGTACCTCTTCCATTCACCTATTCTTCAAGGTCTTCCTCCCGAAATCCTCCGACTGGCTCAACGGGTTCTTTCGGCAAAAACAGTGTTGGCAGCACGCATGGACTTGGCTCGGTCCTGCACAGACGGCAGCATGGGCAAGCAGTATCAGCAACAAGTACAGGAGCAAATCGACCGACTTCTTACACCACCGGATCGGGTAAAAACAAAAGCACTTCCCGTTCCGCAGGAGCAAAAGTCTAAGAAAAGAGCCGGTCGCCGGTTCCGCAAGGTCAGAGAACGGTTTCAGATGTCGGAGCTCCGAAAGGCACAGAATAAGGTGCAGTTTGGTAAGGAAGAAGATCATGTGGTGGACGGATATGGTGAAGAAGTTGGTCTAGGCATGAGCAGACAACTGGATAGTGTGCAGGTGAACCGGAATACTGATGCACGGATGTCTAAAGCTATGATTAGCCGGTTACAGCTGCAAAAGGAGAGAGAAACTTTGGATTCTCTTGGAGATACAATTGTTTTTGCTCCTGCAGAGAAGCGGAAGGTGGAGGCATCATCTGATTGGGGCTCAATGAAGAAGAGAAAGGTGTGAGAAAGAGAAATCAAGAAGACGATACTAATGAGAGTGGTGTTGATGAGGGTATTAATGAGGATATTGATGTTTTGATGTTTTCTTGAACACACCAAAAAAGTAACTCAGATTCTTACTTTTGGAGAATCATCAGCGAAAAAAAAAATCACTAAGTATTTAACGTTACAATAAGATTCTAATCGTCATGTTTCTCATTTATGATGAATCCCGCTTTTGGTGGGAATAAATTTTGGATTTACATTTCATAATCACATTATATAAATAATTGATTCGTCTGTCAGATATACCATGGATGGAGCAGACTCTCGTAGATGGAGCATTTTAGAGTACGGTTAATTAGGAAGACCGGAACTGGTGGTGGGCGGGTTTAAACCGAGGGGGTTTTGAACCGAGGGTTTCTGTTAAGTCGGTGTAAAAACACTCGTACACCAGGCTACCTCAGTAGAAAAAAAGGCCCAAATGCAAACAACCTTTTTTTTTTCACAGTACGGAGATGAAAGTAATTTGGTTAGAATTCTGGAATTCCGGACTTTACAATACTTAATTTTTTTAGGTCGAAAAATCATTTGTGGTGGAATTTTGGAGGTACTATAGCCCAGAGCAAATCCGGCCGCGGCCCTCAAATCCGGTCGCGGCCCTCAAATCCGGTCGCGGCCCTCAATTCCGGTCAAGCTATCGCATACCATACCATATCAGTATCAGGGCTCATAATTGTACAGGTCTATTTTCTTAGCTAGTGATCTACCTATTATAGTATTATGAAGCCTATTCATTAGTATATATTCACTGTACTGTTAGATCCATCATAGGCAGGACGGAAACATCTCTGTCTGATTATTACAATGGTGATATGGCATTTGGCCACCAGATCTCTTCGTACATAGATGGCTCCTTTTGAATATTCCAAAGTACACTTCCTATTATTCTGGTGCAGAGTGTCTAACACCAACACTAACGTTATTAAGGGTTTCTTCTACGCCATCAGGTACCAGGATGAAACGTTATGAAGTCCAGGTACCGGAATTGTTTATGAAGAGTTTTCCCCCTTTGCACCTAGCAACAACTGATTCAAGAACAAGGAATTTCAAAATACACATTCCATGGTCTTCTATGAAAACAACTTTTTTTGGTTTATTTTATTCCAGAATTGAGACAAATCCTTATTGAACGTTAAGCACTAAGTTATCTATTTTGGTTGCTAGTTTCTCACAGTCAGGAATCTGGGAAACTGAATATTTTAGAGGTACAGTGTTATTCGAAACGATTCAGACCTACACCACAAAACGATACAGACCACACTAGCAAAATTAAACAAACCAATAATTCACAAAGTTTCGTACCCCTTAGCACATCCTTTTAAACCAACTAGCGTAATTCTTCACACCAACTTTCATGGGATTCTAATATTCTGAAATCTTAAATCTTAAATCTATGGAGGATTGCCTAATATATGTACTGCATTTGGGAGTCTTGAAGTACGAAACTGAACTATTTTTATTGTTATCTTGTATACAACAACTTGGGAGGGGCTATGTAATTAGTGAATTATTGGTTTGTTTAATTTTGCTAGTATGGTCCGAATTATTCTGTCTTCTTGGTCCGAATCATTCTATCGCGCTGGTCTGAATCGTTTCGAATAACACTGTACTTGAATATTTTAGAGACGAAGTATGATTTAGTACGAAACCAATAGCTATAAATGCCGTTCCAATATTGTGCATTGTGCATTGTGCATTGTGCATTGTTGGGTCACAATGTCTTGAAATGACCTTTATTAGAATTAGTCAGTGTAGGTTCAATATTATCAATTTATCTATTCAATAAAAACTGAGGCTAATAGGACTACAATCATTACTAGAACTACTAGTACTACTGGAGTAAAAACTACTATTGTTAGACTTACTACACTCTGCTTACACTCTATGTAAAGACACTTTTTCCATTGTAGTTGTATATCTATCTATCTATCTATCTATCTATCTATAATTATATTTATAAATGCATTTTACATGGGCAGACTCGCAATGTATACTAGTTTTGAACTAGATACATTATAAATTAATTAATGCAATCAATATCTGATGCTGAAACACGATGCACGCAGCACCAGAGGTAAACCAGGTATTAGTCGTTTCTCAACGGTAAAAACGCATTCCACAACTTATAACCACACCCCAAAAGACTCAGTGCTAGTCAAAGATTTAAGAGTCAAAGAGTATTTCGAGAATCTCTTGTTTAAACACGAAACAAGTCTTTAATTCTTCTTTGGTCTCTGAAATTCCCTGATCTCTGACATTTCCTGATCTCTAACATTCCCTAATCTCTGAAATTCCCTAATCTCAATTTTTGCAAACCCTTAATCTACCTGATCACTCCGACAAACTCTCCTTTTCATCGGTGGTCTCTGCAACTCCCCTTCTCACGTTGGCCAACTTCAACACGTTCTCCTTGCCAAAAACAAACATTGGGTGGAAAGCAATAAACAAAATTCCCACGATGGCAATCATAGCTGCATCCAACACCAAGAGGAACACCTCGTGCGTCACCAAGTACCCACTGAAACCTTGTTTCAACTCCACCACTCTGTAGATACACCGGATATAAATGACCACCACGGAAATAGTGATCACAAGCGGATACCATTTAACCAAAGGCCGTTCCCGAATAGAACCATAGCGACGGTCATAAAACACCTCCAACTCGCGCTCTCTATATTCCTGAGCAGACTTGAAGTTAAGCATGAATTTCAAGTAGTTCCATGGCGTTCTGCGCTTATAAGAAGAATCTCCAGGCACATCCTTGGCGTGTCTAAAGTAGATCCGGAGCGTGTACTCGAACCAAAACAAAAGGAAAATCGACATGGCAACAACTTGGAAAAGAATACCCCCAAACATGGTCCACGTGCCCGGAGAAGGGTCCGTGTGGTTCCGATTAGCCATAGAGGCCATTCCTCCTCCAATTCCCTGGACCACCAAAGACCCGATATCCGATGCGAGGAAAAAGTACGAGTACCACATGGGCTTCAAAACAGAGTACTCGCGGCCATATACCGTGACATTCTGTGCAAAGATAAAGTATATTCCTCCCATGATGAAAGCAGGCGAAATTGTCAATGTGGTGTACTGCATGATGAAGTAGTTCATATTTGTATTATCACCAAATGCCAAAACACGACCCAAAAACCCAATAAACTCAAGTCCATATCCACAGATAAACGTGATGTTGTACCAATGGTAGCGAGACCGATAAAGCATGGCAATATTGAAAAGAGTGACTAAGGCGAAAACCACCAAGTAAATAATATTTCCGGGCCGACTGAGGTGGAACCCATAAATATTCTCTTCTTCAGCCAATTGCTGTAAATTGTACATGGCCTCTAAGATGACCTCAGTGGCCTCTGATTTAGCTGCCATATCTGTAGCTGTAGCCAATTGGTTTTGAGCACTGAGAATTGCCAATGAGGCCTGGGCTCCTCGGATAAATTGAGATGGCTCAACTGCATCTCCAATGTATGTGGCTGTTTCTATGACTTCATAAGCAGAGTTGATCTTGGACATCAACTCTGGTGCAATTGTAGTGGCCACAGTTTTGAGCGATGTGGCAGTCATGGCTGGGTAACCCGATGGGGGGTACCATGTTGGAATATCAAACATTTGACTCATATTGACTGAAATGATTCAAAATGCTTCGATCAATGATACTCTATAAATGCTCCTTGAGATTGAGATAGATTGGTCTATTCTTGGGTTCCCAAATTGGGTAGAACTGCTGCTGTTAGTAAATTCTTCTCTCTATAGTGTTTTTGAATAGACTAGTTAGTTCGAAATGATTCATATGCACTTCGGAATAGCTTCAGCTGCTGAAAGAGCCGAAAATCAAGTCATATAGGGTTCCAGACTGTTTCAGAAGTGTTTCAGGGATGTTTCAAGATAGCAAGTAGCCGTTTTCAACCATTTCAAATCAAATCAACTGGTTCAACTGATTTAACTGTTTCAAGTGTTCCAAGTGTTCCAAGTGTTCCAAGTCTGTTTCAGGTCTGATTCAAACATATTTCATGTGAGTTCATCTATTTCATCTGTTTCATATGAGTTCATCTGTTCCAAAATATCATGACTGTTTTGTCGTATTCGCATTGCTGGATATCATGCTCAAATCTTGTTTTTGATGTAAAAAAAAACACATCTCTTCAACACTCTTACCCTCCCCATCTTCTTTTCTTAACTAGTCTTAAAATTCATTCTTTTTGACATACTTAAAATATGCTGCAAATATTAATCAAGATGTGACTGCACAAAAGCGGATCCGACTTTGGTTTGGTTTCCTTGCAGAACAATAGAACAATGGAGGGGTTTAAGTAGTAGAGAGATTTCAAGAGATGCTGCGCGCTCAGCCTCCTACGGCCTGCACATAGTGCGGCCTCCCATAAAACCCTTCCGGCTTCACGTAATGCACTAGATACGGGGTCAACAAAAAAGAAAAACCCCCTCAAGGTACTTTTAGGGTATTTTTTTATGTGTCTTATTTGTGTTTCAAAATTGTTTCCATCGTGTTTCAACGGTGTTTCAACTGTGTTTCATACTGTTTCAGAGTAGTTCAGTGTAGTTCAGAGGAGTGTGTATTTCTGTAGCGTTAGTGTTGATCTGTCTGTAGCTACATTTGGTTGTTTTATGTGTACACACCATTTTACGCTTTTTTATTATCTTCTATTTTTTTTTCTTTTTTTTTGATTTCTGGCTTACCATTGTATGCACCCTCTTTTCTATCCACTTGCTAAAAAAAATACACACATTCAGTAAACGGCTGTTCGTATCTGGGAGATCTGTTATGGTCGAGTTTGGAGCCCTTAGTATTTGCGCGCAGCAACTCCTCGTAATTCGAACACAGCCTGCTGCTTGGATACAGGATATCCGAAAATGGGTTCAAAACCGAGATCCACAATCTAATCCTTTAGCGATCTAGGAATCTGTGCAAAAAAAAAAAAAAAACACACATAGATCTCTTGATAAAGGAAATTGTTCATTTGTTTTTTTTTGTTGGGGGCACCGGTACGGTTTACAATAAAGTAAAAAAAAAAAAAAAAAACACACATAGATCTCTTGATAAAGGAAATTGTTCATTTGTTTTTTTTTGTGTTTTTTTCTTTTTACTTTATTGTAAACCGTACCGGTGCCCCCAACAAAAAAAAACATTGTACTCAATGAATAAACCCGTACACCAGTATACCAGGCCAATATAATAATATCCACATTAAGCTAGTGTATAAACTAAAATTCAATGGTGGTTATCGGAATATTTTTCCCCCCTAGTGATCTTTGATCAGTGGGCTATTTTTAGGGTCTATTTTAATCAAGATTACGATTGCCAAGGAAACCATATACATGCATATAGTTTCTCTGGAGATACGGCCAGTTATTATATAAATTCCTGCAGGGAATCAAATCTTAGCCAATCAAATCTTTCAATCCCCGCAGATTTCCAGAATGTTATGATGCATAAAATGGTCGCCACATAGTGATGCAATCCGGCTTCGGAATAAATGTGTTCCGTTCCGGAATAAGTGCGGTCGGCTCCGGAATAAGTGCCCTCCGCTCCGCTATACTGCAGAATCACACTAATCCTCACACCACTCTCACTTTCCACTCTCATTTTCCACTCTTACTTTCCACTCTCATTTTCCACTCTTACTTTCCACTCTCACTTTCCACTCTCATTTTCCACTCTCATTTTCCACACTACAGTGTTTTTCAAATCTATTCAAACCTACGTGACAATATGTTTCGAACCAAGAAGACAAAATGGTTCAAACCAACACGCCAACACGATTCAAAGCAAAATAGCAAAATTAAATGAACCAATATAACTCCAAGGAAGGAAACCAGTTCATGTTCCTCTCCGGTTTTGACCCTCGATTGGATTGGTACTGCAAGATTCCCAAATCAAATGTAAGTACAGATGAGGCAATCGTTTATTTCCAGGTTTAAGATTCCACAATATTGAAATGTACAAACCGTTTTGGATTATTGGTGTGAATCGTTTTGTCTTGTTTGTTTGAAACATATTGTCGCACTGGTTTGAATAGCTTTGAAAAAGACTGTACACTTTATACACTTTATACACTTTATACACTTTATACACTTTATACACTTTATACACTTTATACACTTTATACACTTTATACACTTTATACACTTTATACACTTTATACACTTTATACACTTTATACACTTTATACACCATATTTACTAACCATTTCACTCACCATAGCTATACCGTATTTACACCATATTCATTAACCATTTTACTCACCATATGTACAGTCTTTTTAAATACTGTTCAAACCAGTGTTGTTAGATCCACCATATGCAGGGCCCTGCCTATGAAAGTAAGTATGAAGCCTCTCAGTCCGAATATTGTTACAAAGGTAATACTGCGTTTGGCCATCAGAGCACATAATGCATAGATGACCTCTTTTCGAACATTCCAATATAATGCTTCCCATTGTTCTGGTGGAGAGTTTTTCGGTCACACGTTTCTCTCAAAGTTATATAAGCCACTCCGGTTCCTATCTTGAGGAACCATCAGCGAATATAAGAAGCTAAGCATAAATGAATCAAAGAACATAACACTATTCTATTCTATACTATACTATACTAGACTAGACTAGACTAGACTAGACTAGACTAGACTAGACTATACTAGACTATACTAGACTATACTAGACTATACTAGACTATACTAGACTATACTATACTACTACTATACTACTACTATACTATACTATACTATACTATACTATACTATACTAGACTATACTAGACTATACTAGACTATACTGAATTGTATTAAAACACACGGGACAATAGTAGTAAATTAGACCAGAACAATAGGAAGCATTGTTTTAGAATGTTGGAAAAGGACCATCATAGTGCTTCGTTGGCATTTGTAGTAGCCACTATTGAAATCGGCCATCGTAGGATTTATAAATACTTACAGAGGCAAAAAAAAAAGAAAAAAAAAAAACAGATGAGCTTAAAGAATTTTATGATATAGTATAAAATGGTATAAGACGTAAAAAAGTTTATAGTTCTGAAACATCTACCTCATAAGGTAAATAAATCCTATAATCATACCCCAATTTTTATAGGGAAGGAGACTCCATATTCTTTCTTATAAAAAAGCATTTGATGGTCAAATACCTCTTTGTTACAGGTTTTTGGCTGCTATAATCAAAAGTATTTTGTGTAGTTGTAGTCATTTTTCTATAGGTAGTGTTTTACATATTGTGGATCTAACACTACTACTACTGCTAC
Source organism: Metschnikowia matae var. maris (assembly GCA_002370695.1). Classification (NCBI taxonomy): domain Eukaryota; kingdom Fungi; phylum Ascomycota; class Pichiomycetes; order Serinales; family Metschnikowiaceae; genus Metschnikowia; species Metschnikowia matae. Next base: position 19,764 of record NKZH01001972.1, on the reverse strand, counting down.
TGTTAGGTTGTTTCTGTAACGTTCGTACTAAGTAATCTTTATTCGTTGATGATTCTCCAAGAGGAAGAGGAATCATTTTTTAATGGTAGTCTATTCCCATCGTATAAGGGTTTGGAAGATCAGTGACAGGGTTGGGTGAATAGGTGCGCATAATGCAACAACTGAGACAATCGTGGGTTATACTGCGAACATACTCTATTCTCCAAAAAACATGGTATTACAATTCATGGTAAAATATTATATTCATGTCTATTTTTTTTTAAAACTCTATTTATAAGTACAAAATTATTTCACATTATACTAATTGTTCACTACGGCACTATGGCTTTGATTTAGTACAGTATAGCTATACCTTAACACCCGGTTAGGAGCCCGCGCGCTCATATCAGAACCAAATAGGGTATATGGTCAGAGTATAAACTTGATCATACGTATATCCAATATGCTATTTGATATTATTGAAACCATTGATGCTATTACTCACTACTACACACTACTGCTACTACTACTCACTACTACTCACATTTTCGCCACAGAGATTATCAGTCCAGCTGAGATCCTCCATATAATCCACCAAAATGAGGGTCCAGGGTCCACTCTTTTAAGTCAAGCTCTTTTGGGATCCACTCTTCTTTGGTTTTGGTTACTGCACTGTGAGACCCATTAATATAGACCCACAAAAGGCATTAAAGCCATGGTCCAATTAGCCGGTGACCTTTCTTTAGTCAGTATTCAGTAGTGCCAACAGACCAAGATTTTGAAATGTAAACTAGGGCTTTGGTGAACTCACAGCGTGGTATCTTGTGGAAGATAATGGGTGTGCATGGATCAGGATATGGTTTATTTTTTTCCACAGATATTGCTGGAACAATGTGTCATTGTTCAAAGACCACGGATTCAATAGACCGAATCAATTGTAGAAAGTATTTTCTTGGGTGCTGCAAGAATATTATAACCACTTAATTCATAGCCTCTTATTATTGGAATTGGTGGAAGTTCTTTAAGCCATGTATTTTCTTAAAAGTCAACTCGTCTTTAAACCTCTCCAGCAAGCGTTTTTTTGTTCATGTCAGTAGCAAATAATTTGCTGCAATTTAATAGACTGGAATCAAATCAGAATTGTCCAATAAAATTATTTTTCAGGTAAGAAGCGAGATGGTACTCGTGTTTAAAGCGGGGACAGGAACCAAAGTAAAACCACGATCATCAAGTTTAGACATAATATGTTAGTATAACAGGGTTGAGTTATAAAACCGGTCAGTAGTATTGAGTACTACACACTACTACTACTCACAATTATTACTAGTGCTAGTATTAGTATCAATGATAGTGTTGATACTACCATTACTTATTCAGTAGAACACTACTACTACTAGATTCTTGTTGCTACGACCGATACTCTGTTTAGTATGTTTTTTGGTGGGTGATTGCTCAGAAGGAGGTACCTGAGCCATTGAAGTAGTTGAAAATAGCGTTGTCTATTCAACGGGGTTTTTACTAGGTGCAAATGGGGAAAACTCATCACATTTCATCGTGTATTTCAGTCACAAATTGCGACGTTCCTTCTAAATTCATTGTACTGTACTATAACATTGTACTATTCATTTTACTTTTCACTATACTTTTCACTGTACTCACTGTACTAAAATTAAACAAACCAATAACTCAAAAAAGGTTTCTTCGTCTTCACACAGTGTTACAAACCAAATGGTGTAATGTTTCACACCAACTTTCATTAGAGTGTTTAATATTCTGAGCTCTTAAACCTGGAGACTAGTTTGAATGATTATGAAAAACACTGTATGTTTCGTTTCAAACCAGACTACAGACTATGACTGTGACTATGCCTGCGACTATGACTGTGACTATGCCTGCGACTATGACTATGACTATGACTATGACTAGTATACTGGCTACTAATACTGACTACTACTACTAAACTGAGTACGACTACTGACTGACTATGACTACTGACTACTGACTATGACTACTGACTACTGACTATGACTACTGACTACTGACTACTGATTGTGGAGTACAGTGATTTCTAAAATCATTCAAACCACACTAGCAAATTCAATAAACCAATACACATAACACCCCCAAACAAGAATACCATACTAGTTCATGTCCCGTTCCGGTTTGACCGTTGATTGGTACTGCAAGACTCTGAAATGGAAGCAGTACTGTAGTGTAGTAATACTGTAGCAGTAAATCTGTAGTGTAGTAATACTGTAGCAGTAAATCTGTAGTGTAGTAATACTGTAGCAGTAAATCTGTAGTGTTATTAAATCTGTAGTAGAACTGAAGTAGTACTAATAGTAGTAATAGAAGTGGTAGAAGTAGTCCAATTCAACGGAAAAGACAACTTGGAGGTGCTTGGGGACTTCATGCTCAAAGCCCCAAGTCATTGGAGCTCATTGACAAGTCACTGTACTGCTCACTGTACTGCTCACTGTACTGCACTATACCACTGCACACACTACTACACTACTACACTACTACAATATTAATAAAATCAAAAAAAAACTAACACTATTTCAAAACCAGTTTTCACCTGGACTACGGTATATTTTTTTCCTGATTATCCAAATTCCAAACTAAATACCATATTTTACGATGTCTTGTAGGGTCTTCTCAATGAGTCAATGGGGTGTTGTGTGTGTCTGCAGGAGTGAGTGCGGGTCAAGAAAAACTTCTCACTCCACTCCACTGCATGGTCTTTAAAAGACTCTTTCTTGCAGTCCCCCGAACCCCACGTCGATATCTTAGCATGTCTGAAAAAGAAGTGGTAGCTGCTCCTGCACCTGCCGAAGGAGGCGAGAAGGTCAAGAGTGCCAAGGAACTCGAAAAGGAGAAGAAGAAGGCCGAGAAAATGGCCAAGTTCTTAGCCAAGAAGAAGAAACAGGAGGAAGATTCCAGCAAAAAGTCGTCGGAGAAAAAACCAAAGAAGGAGAAGAAACCCGTGGAACCTGTGCCTGAATGGACTGATACCACTACTCCAGGCCAGAAAAAGGTCTTGGCTTCTTTGGACGATCCTGCATTCAAGGCCTATAACCCAAAGAACGTCGAAAGTTCTTGGTACGCTTGGTGGGAGCAACAGAAGTTCTTTGAGCCTAAATTGAATGATGGAAAACTCAATTCCGCTGGTGTTTTCACCATCACTGCCCCTCCTCCTAATGTCACGGGTGCTTTGCATATTGGACACGCATTGACCTTTGCCATTCAAGACTCTTTGATCCGTTACAACCGTATGAAGGGAAAGACCACTTTGTACTTGCCAGGTTTCGACCATGCAGGTATTTCCACCCAGTCTGTGGTGGAGAAACAAGTTTGGAAGACCGAACAAAAGACTAGACACGACTATGGAAGAGAGAAGTTCGTGGAGAAAGTCTGGGAATGGAAGGAGGAGTACCATGCCCGTATCAAGAACCAAGTTAAGCGTTTGGGTGCTTCTTTTGATTGGTCTAGAGAGGCTTTCACCTTGAACCCTGACTTATCTGCAGCAGTCACAGAGGCTTTTGTGAGATTACACGAGGATGGTACTATCTACCGTGCTTCTCGTTTGATCAACTGGTCCACCAAATTGAATACTGCCATCTCTAACTTGGAGGTTGACAATAAGGACATTCCTGGAAAGACCCTCTTGTCTGTTCCTGGCTACGACGAGAAAATCGAGTTTGGTGTTTTGACCTCTTACTCGTACCAAGTGGAAGGCTCCGATGAAAAGATCACCGTGGCCACCACCAGACCCGAAACCTTATTTGGTGACACTGGTGTGGCTGTGCACCCTGAGGACCCTCGCTACAAGCACTTGCATGGTAAGTTTGTCAAACACCCATTTTTGGACCGTAAAATTCCTATTGTGACGGATTCTGAAGCCGTGGACATGGAGTTCGGTACTGGTGCAGTGAAAATCACCCCTGCACACGACCAGAATGATTACAACACCGGTAAAAGACACAACTTGGAGTTCATCAACATTTTGACCGATGATGGTCTTTTGAACGAGAACTGTGGCCCCGAATGGGAGGGTACCAAGCGTTTCGATGCCAGATCCAAGGTTATTTCTAAATTGAAGGAATTGGGTTTGTTCGTGGACCAAAAGGACAACGAGATGACCATCCCATTGTGTTCTAGATCTGGTGACGTCATCGAGCCTTTGTTGAAGCCTCAATGGTGGGTTCGTCAGGAAGAAATGGCCAAGGAAGCTATCAAGGTGGTCAGAAACGGGGAGATTTCCATCACTCCAAAGACCTCCGAGAAAGAATACTTCCACTGGATGGAAAACATCCAGGACTGGTGTATTTCTAGACAATTGTGGTGGGGTCACCGTGTTCCTGTGTACTTTGTTGCCGTTGAAGGCCAGGAGAACGACCGTTTGGACAATAACTACTGGGTGGCCGGAAGAACCTACGAAGAGGCCTTGGAAAAGGCCACGGCCAAATTCTCCGGTGTTAAGTTCACTTTGGAGCAGGATGAGGATGTGTTGGACACATGGTTCTCCTCCGGATTATGGGCTATTTCCACTTTGGGATGGCCCAACAATACCAACGACTTGAAGCTCTTTGCTCCTGTGTCTATGTTGGAGACCGGCTGGGATATCTTGTTTTTCTGGGTGTCCAGAATGATTCTCATGACTGTGAAATTGACTGGAAAAGTGCCTTTCAAGGAAGTGTTCTGCCACTCTTTGGTCAGAGACGCACAGGGACGGAAAATGTCCAAGTCTTTGGGTAATGTGATTGACCCATTGGATGTGATCTCCGGTGTTTCCTTGCAAGCCTTGCACGACAAGTTGAAGGTTGGTAACTTGGACCCTAAGGAGATGGAGAAGGCCGCTGCTGGCCAGAAACAGTCTTACCCAGATGGTATTCCCGAGTGTGGAACCGATGCGCTCAGGTTTGCCTTGTGTGCATACACCACCGGAGGAAGAGACATTAACCTCGATATCTTGAGAGTGGAGGGTTACAGAAAGTTCTGTAACAAAATCTACCAGGCCACCAAGTTTGTCTTGGGCCGTTTGGGTGCTGATTACGTTCCCCCAAAGACTTCAGCAAAGTCTGGCCACGAGAGTTTGGTGGAGAAATGGATCTTGCACAAATTACAAGATGCCTCCAAGAATGTGGGCGATCACTTAGATAAGAGAGAGTTTTCCGAGGCCACATCAGCCGTCTACAACTTCTGGTACGACTTGTGTGATGTATACATTGAAAACTCCAAGGCCTTGATCCAGGAGGGAACCCCAGAGCAGAAGAAATCCGCCCAGGATACGCTTTACACGTGTATTGATGCAGCCTTGAGAATGATCCACCCATTCATGCCATTTGTTTCGGAGGAAATGTGGCAGAGATTGCCCAGAAGAGCTGGAGAAGAGATTCCTTCCATTACTGTTGCACCATTCCCAGAGTTTGCCCAAGACTTTGAGGACCACAAGTCTTTGGAGGCATACGAATTGGTGTTGAACATCACCAAGGGAGCCCGTTCGTTGTTGTCGCAATACAACATCTTGAAGCAGGGCCAGGTTTACGTGGAGACCAGCGATAACGAGGTTAGAGAGATCTGCCGCAACCAGAAGGAGTCGATTGTGTCGCTCATCAAAGGTGTGGACAACATCGAGGTTTTGGAGGAGAATCAAGCCGTGCCAAGCGGATGTGCATTGAACGGAGTTAGTGCCAGTACCAACGTTCACGTGATGGTTAAGGGTAAGATCGATATTGACTCGGAGATTAGCAAGGTCAACAAGAAGTTGGGTAACGTGCAAGACTTGGCCAAGAAGTTGAGCGAGTCCATGAGCAAGTTCACCGACAAGACCAAGGCCGAGGCCAAGGAGGCCGCCTACAAGCGTGCAGAGAACTTCAAGGCAGAGATCGAAGGCTACGAGACCACCATCGCCATTTTGGAGAAGTTGAAGCTTTAAATAACTACAAAGTAAATACAAAGAGAATTAGAGACAAGAGTAGAGATTTCAAAGCTACCATAGCCAGTAGGTGTTACTTTATGTGTCCGGAAACGTAGTCATGTATATCTGTATGCCCATTAAGTCTAAATTCTAGAATTCACGTGACTTCAGTCATGTGAAGACAAATATAAGTGTTTCTAGTATTGCTGATTTATTACACCATCAAAAATATATACATCAATTAAGGGAGGAAAGGACAAGACTTCTCCCAAAATCATCAATATTAATTAATATAGAGGTACTGATGTTTAATAAGGACTTAGACTGATTTATTTACCCACGAGATTCCTGCATATAGACCAAGTATATGGGTTTCTGTATGGGTAGCTGTGTGAAAATATACACAATAATCCTTATATGAGTTTAATTCCATTCATCTTGGATCTAGCATACATATAGAGATAGTAAGAGATATAGAGATAGTAAGAGATAGAGAGGGTACCTGGTGTAGAGATAGTAAGAGACAGAGATAGTACTAGAGATGGAGATAGTGAAAAGTAAGGAAATGAAGATACATGAAAATTTTCACAGGTATATCTCACATTCCATATTCATGTTCTTACTCATATTCGCTCACAATGTATTTTATTGAAGCAATAAAACTTGAGTAGAAATGCATCACTGAATAATAAAACACAGACACTCTAAACAACACAATAATTTCGACTTGCTTCTAGAAACTCTAGAAACCTTTAGAGTCGCTACACTCCCTTCTGTTCCCTTCTGTTCCCTTCTGTTCTCTTTAGAACCCCTTTTTTACGATCCCTAGAGCCAACTTTGGTAGGGTGGAGAAGGTGTTGGTTTGGAATATACTGATCTTGCTTTTTTCTTCTTTCTATATCGATGCATTCCATTCCCTATTATATAGTGTTTTTCAGAATCATTCAAATTAACCTCCAGATTTAAGATTTCAGAATATTGATATCAAATGAAAGCTGGTTTTTAAAACATTACCTCATTTGGCTAGAAAGACACTGTGAACTGGTACGAAACTTTTCGAATTATTGGTTTGTTTATTTTAGCTAGTTCTAGTTCCAAACATTTTGTCTCCAAAGTAGTTTGAAGAGTTTTGAAAGACATTGTATAGAAACATTTTCTACATCCCCCTATTTTATAAACCTTATCCTATATTTTAAGTGTATACGACCCTTAAACACAGTATAATATTTTCTAACGTTATTAAATATAAATATAATACTATTGAAGCCATACTATTATATCCATGCAATTAGAACATAAAACAGGCTCCCAAGTAGGGCCAAAACTATGTGATATGAAAGTATGGAAAAACAATTACGCTTATAGGCGTCCTAAATACTGAAATGATACAAGTCTAGATGTACTTGAAGCACCAGTCAATTGAAAAGAGTCAAACAATGGTTACTGGAAGTACAGTACAAAAGAGTACTCAAGAATGGAGGACTGAATAATGAGGGACGGATCATGGAAGTATTGAAAAAGACCAAAGTGATCAACAATGATGAGAAGTATTACAATTCTTGGATTCTTGTAAGTCTGAAAAAAGTATAATATTACCCATAGCAAACTCCACCACGAGCTTTTGGAGTCACAAACACCGTTCATTTTAAAATCCTCAATTTAAGCTGGTTTGTAGCCTTAGGAGACTTTCACAATAAAAATATTCCACCGTTTCGGCCATGAAGGGGAATACATTGGTTCCTGGTTCGTCCGATTTTTTAGGAAAATAACAGAAATTGTCATTGATTTGATCTAGTAGAAGCTCAATTAAAGGGTCACTCAATCACGCCCATTTTCCATTCTGGTTAGGGTTGTAGAGATGTTGGTTTTTTCAATGCTACTCGTCAAAAAGAATACCCACATGTCCCAAGCCCCAATAAACACAAGAAATATATGGTGCTTCTCATCAAAGTCTAAGCAACAATCAGTCTAGGAAAAAATTAGTCTAGACAAAAATTAGTCTAGACAAAAATTAGTCTAGACAAAAATTAGTCTAGGCAACAATTAGTTTAGTTAGAGGTAATTTCTGGACTAAATTCGACGGAACTGGACTTCACCGTAGAGTTGTCACTGGACTATATGTAGTTTTTACCATCAATATTTTTTTTATAACCATACAAATTGTTTAAATATGAATACGAACTTGGAATTAATATCTACTGAAGTACGTACCGGAAGTGTATGTCCATATAGATATCTTTAAGGATTGATATGTTCAGATAGAAAATTATAGTATCATGAAATATGACAATCTGAAGCTTTTCACAGAAAGAGAGGTACGGATTTATGAATGTATGGAAATGTGGAGATGTGAATTTCTGAAGTAGGAGTATCTGGCATCATTATGAGTATATGTAAGAGTAGAGCAGGATAAAAGTCTGGATTATTGTGGTGAAATATAATTATATGGATACTATAATTCTTGAACCACGTGTTTAATTTATACCAATTATATTGTTTCTGATACATCATGTGATTCAGTCGGTTCAGAAAGTTCAAGGCGGATTGCTCCAAATTTAAACATGTAAACCTACAAGAAACTCTAAACTGGAACTAATCCAAAATCCATTGAACATCCGTACATCCAATAATAATCTATCAATTTTCATTAGTCAATTCTCAATTACGGTAGGTACTGTCAATGACAATTCTTACTCGGTTATAAGCCTTCCTGACAATTAACGAGTGAATGGTAACTATTAACTCAAGAACTGATACCAAAATTAGGACCCTGGAATTAATGAGGTTAGGCAGAATCAGCTCTAAATTTACTGGCTGAACTGTACAAATAGCCAATTCTTCTTGACCAACCATCACTAATCATTGCAGGTACTGACTCTAATACTGATGATCACCACACACATAGTATTAAAAGCGTTTAGCGCGCTTCACTAGAATAAAACATCGAAGTCCCGAACAGTTCTATTTCCTTAAGCAGAACTAAAATCAATCCCTGTTGACAATTGGCAATGGCAAGGAATACGTACCGGTAAGGAAATACCACTTGGGATATTGTTCCAGAACAAGTAAGAGTCACGTGCGCGTGACGTCAGGCTGACGTGTCGAAGCAACCGTGCAGATGAGATTAACCCGGGTGTGCATATAGGACCGTTGATTCGCGCGGCGGGTCTCGCTCTCAGGTATAAATACCACTGCTTTCCCCTCTCTTCAACGCTCCACAAAATGGATTTCAACGGTTTATTGAAAAAAGGACAAGAAGCTCTTGGCGGTAAAGACGGAAAGCTCGACTACAAGGAACTTGGTGCTGATGCCCAGGATGCCTACAAGACCTACAATTCCACCGAGGGTTCCTTCCAGGACAAGGCCACTGCTGCCTACAAGGGATACCAGAAGGACCACGAGAAGGATGGAAAGGACGAGGAGAAGAAGGATGAGGAGAAGAAGTAGTAGGAGTAGTGTATAGAAATACACTCAATTGAAGTAATTGAAATATTGACTTAGTAGTGGTTCAAGGCTTTAGCACCTAATGATTGATTATGAGTGTGTAGCTTTATTGGTACTTGTTGTGGTGAGGGAGAGCGACTGGAATTGACGACGGGTTGACGGCGAGCGAAGGCGCATGCTGCACATTGTATGCAGTCCCATGCCCAAACGTTGGTTTCGATAAGCATGTGGACTGGGCACTGTATCTGCAGGACCGATGCTTTTAAATTCAGGAAGAAAGAAAACACACATGAAGGGGGAAAAAAAGGGTACTGGAATACTCAAAATGTTGAAACTTTTATTGGGGAAGTTTTGGGTTGGGAATCGTTTGGTATAAAGATTTCGTTTGTGATGATATTACGTGGTGTACGGGTGTCGCGTGTGACCCGAGACCATTCTGCAGGTGACCGCAACAAAAGAGCATGCGGGATATATATATATACATATATATATGCAGGCCACAGGCAGAGAAACAGAGTTTCAGTTCGAATTACAAAACCATTGTCATCGTATATGAGGCGGAATTTGTTACGAACGTATTTGGATGGCTTAAATTTGGGTTTATAGTGTTATTTTTGAAAGGTTCTGTTTTTTTTTTTTGGGGTCACATGACATAAGAACGGGTACCTACCTATATGCAGAAAATGTTTATTACTTCAGAGGATACGTGGACTAGATCTCGGGCCACTCAATCCCGAGTTATACGAGAATGAACATTTTACTGAAATTGGAGTCGTCACATATCTGAGTCCTTAAAATCCTCCCATATATGAAGTATTAGTGTTATTACACTAGTCGTGTCCATACCATAGTATACCAGGATATTAAATATGAGTTAGTAAATCAGTGGCCTTTCAATTCTACAAATTTAGAAAAGAGACGATTTCAATAACGTCAATAAATTTATTATTAATGTTCTGTGTAATTAGTGGATCCATACAGGGTGACTAATATTGATTGACCCGTGCGGTGTACCCAGTGCTCCTACTTACGTTTACTATTTTCCATGATACATTTCATACACACAATTGATATACCCTCATACATTCATCATGACTATACAGAGAACATCCACTTTACTGTAGGATGAATTAGATGTAGTAGAAAGGAGCAAGTAGAAAGGAGCAAGTAGAAAGGAGCTAGTACGGTAGTAACTGGTAGTGTACTTCGACTAAAAGTTGGTGGAGTCTTTTTAAATTATACCAGCATTTCTACATCTATAGAGTTAGGAAATTCTAAGGAAATTCAACAGAAATAGAGAATGGTCTCTCAATAACTAGCTTAAAAAAACTAGCTAAAAATTAGAGGCTTTAGGAATAGAAAACAGGTCCTATACAGTCTTACTTGGAGGAGCGGTACTGGACATATAGATCTTTTACCATTCAAAAAATTCAGCCTCATTATTGATGGATTCAATTACTTTTACTCCATGATATTACCATTGTATTGCTGTTCTATATACATACCGTGAAACTATAATATTCACCACTCACTATTAATTATTATAGTACTGTTCCATGACTTTGATACCTTTTACACCAATATTTCCTGGCCCAATACATTACACTAGAACTATAAACTTTTTTTTGGAACTCTCTGTACAATGAGGTACCCTTAGAGAGTTACTAGAGCTTTCAATGATGCAATAAAAAGCAGTGGCCACATCATAGAGATAGTATAGCTAGCCCTAGCTAAAAAAAAAGAGCAGAAGTAATAAGAAGCTTACATAATTCAGAATACGAACACTATCCTATATACTACAAAAAACCTTTTTAGTATTGACTTTTTGAAAAAATTATATGCATATCGTATACACCAACTATAAACAATTCTTTGCTCAAATTGATAAAAAAAGTTTTGTATTGACTTTGGCTTGTACTTTTTTGTAGAGGAAATCTAAACTTAAAACCTTAAGTTAATTGCTTAAGTTTTAGAAAAGGGTTGGATATATGTTACATACACGTTAACAATAGAAACGATTCCGGATGTGCTTTCAGTGCCCAAAAAAAGGGATCCCTTGGCAAAACGTCTTATGATCTTTGAACTTTCAACTATCTCATTTGTACACGTCACAAAACGTAAGCAAAATATCTGTTAGGAAATAAAAGACAGTATGATATAAAATAGTCATAGAAAACACTTTAAACTGGTAGTGGTAATAAAGTAGTAGTAAAATACAGTATAGTGGGCTACATTAGTCATCAGTTAATACAAAGGACTGTACCAAGGAACTACTACTGTATAGGAAAAGTGACTGTTAATACAACTAAGTAAAAAAAGTGTATTTTAGTACTTGGTCCTATTTTACTCTGACCTGTTCTATAGAGTATGTAGGTAAATGAATGTATAAGAGTGCGGAAATTTAGAGGGTATGGAAATTTTAAAGTCGTAATACAGTGAATTTGAAAACTATTCAAACCACCACGACCAAATGTTTCGAACCAAAAAGACTAAATGGTTGCAACCACACTAGCAAAATTAAATAAAAAAATACACATAACCCCCCAAACAAGGAACCCAGTTCAGTCCGCTTCCGGTTTGACCCCCTTTTTTGGTACTACAATACTCTCAAATCAAATGTAGCAGCACATATGAGGTAATCGTCCAGATTTAAGATTTGAGAGTATTAAGTTTTAATGACAGTTGGGGTTAAAGTAATTTGCCATTTGGGGGTTTGAAAGACTGTGCGATAGGGTACGAAAATTTTTGAAATTATTGGTTTGAAACATATTGTTGTACTGGTTTGAATAGTATTGAAAAAGAGTGTATACTTCTTTCTTTGATTTTCGGACAAAATTAAGAAAACCTTAATGGTATTAAGGTGCCGATTATTTAGCCTCGGGATTTGAAATTAAAGAAAGCAAAAAAAAAAAAAAAACAAGAAAAAGAAGAAGAAAAAGAAATTCCGTTTAATAAGCTATTAACATCAGCTCATAATAATTAGGTTATTACATGTCATTATTATTGATAATAGTATTGATAGGAGCCAGCCATACTACTAGTAAAATACAGTGCTTCTTATGCTAATTTAGGACTTAAAGGGTCAAAAATTAATTCAGTTTTTTTGGATCTTAAGTTCGGTTTTTAGTAAATTAACCCCATAAAACCTTTTTTTTTTTTCTACAGAAATCTGGTGAAAATTTGTGTTCTTCTTCCTTCTACTACCGTGGATTATGCATTTTGTGCGGCTTTTCGCTCGAACATTGAGTACGGGCCATAGTGCACTGTATAGTGCCATAGCCATATTCCTAAGAGCAAGAAAAAAATCATACCATTAATACCTTACAAAGCACTTAATTGTGTATGTACAACAATAGAATTCAGTATTTTGTTTGGGGTGCAGATTGAAGCCTAGTATATCCCAATCTCTATAGAGTTTGGTTCTGAAGATCCGGAATAATATGTAAGACAATAGACAGTACACAAACATTCGTACTATTATTCAGCTCATTATTTTAAGATTTATTCCACATATTGTTTGAGTAGTTGGGTGACGTTGATGACAACAAAGGCATTTGATGGGGGGGTGGATCTCTGATGCATGCGCGCACTTTCTTGGCTGACTTCTGTTCATTATGACTTGAAAATGCATGATAATGATGTGACATAGTAATCCAATTTTTTTTCCTTTTTTTTTTCCTTTTTCCTTTTTTGTTTTTTTTCAAATTATCTACCATTTCCAATTTACCCAATTGTCTAATTTAATACGTATATATAGCCTAGTTTGGCTCAATAATGCGACTAATTCCTAGAAACTAACATAAGGATAAGTTAATTCAATTTAAGAAAACGGCCAACTGAGAATTCCGATTTAATTCCATTGTATTTTTATCCCAATTGTGTCTTGATTCAATGTTCATTATGTCTTCAATCATTCCATGTGTACCTATTGTTCTCTTTCCCCGCATATATACGTAATTGTGCTCACACGATACCTAGACTATAGAGAGATGTACTACTCTGTTCCACATAGTAACAGGATTTTGACTGCTCATACCTCTAAAAATTATAAATACAGTCAATTATAGTCATATACGCACAGTTATTTAGTGTTGGATTTACCCATACCTATACTCAAAGTCAGTCATCGGGAAATATAGTGATTCTTGGCCGGTAATCTGCAGGTTCCGGCCATCTTTGACCACAGATCACCTGAAGACGTGGGTAAATATTTGCTCTTGCAGTAGCTAAAGTAGAACAATTGTAACAAGGCTGGTTTTTCGCTTGTGTGCATAGCACATCGTTGTATACAGGAACACTGCTTGGTACCTGTTTCTTATTGAATGTCCTATTCTCTATACAGGCCATGGATCTTTAAACAATCAGCACCATTATAAACTCCTAGCCGTTGTACGTAATATCCGAACAGCATGACCTAAAACTGTAGAATATATAAGAAGGTTCCTGGTTCCTGGTTCTCCAGTACTCTCACCATCACCAGGCAACTCAAACCCAGAATTTTTTCATAAGCTATAAAATCTCTGAACTTGCAAAATCCAAACATATCAGTTTTCCCTCTATTTTGCTTTTATTTTTTTTTTTTACCATGAAAGTTTTGTCTGGCCTTGCCATTTATGCTTTTGGGGCCAATGCAGCTGCTCTTTCTCCAAGAGACAGACCAACTACTTATCCCAACCGGCCAACTTCATTTGATGGCCAGAAGTGTACTGATTACGCTTTAGCAGAGCTCTCTGAGATTCCTTATGAGTGTGTGTACCATGTTGTGTGTAACATTGTCAGTGTTGAGTCGTTGGAAACGTGTTTTGAGCCAGGGAAAGAGCCCAAAGGGGAAATTGAACTTGGTGACTTGCAGGTCTTACCATTCTATTGTCAGCAACAAGCCATTTGTGAGTTTTCTATGTCTGAGTCTTTACCAGATTCAGACTCAATTGAGTCTAAAAATGAGTCCAAAAAGGAGCCCGAAAATGAATCTAAGAAGGAACCCAAGGAAAAGCCCAAGAAAGAGCCTTTGATACCTCCCTACAAGTCTTTAAACGAAGTTCCAGATGATTCTGTGGAGTACATCTTGGGTGAGTTGGATGGAGCTATCGAGGATGTTGAAAATTTCAACGTTCCCCACAAGCCATATAAACCCACTTTTCATGGAGATTTGGGAACTTTTCCAAAAAAAAAATACATCGAACCGCTTTTCTTGGACATAAATGACCTTTAAATTGTCAGTCTATCTTACTAAGTATGGATTAAATACAATTGTAGCTTCTATTCGAATGTAGTAGTTTAGTGTGTAAGTGGTATTTATTGCTGTACTTTTAAGCTATTCTGGCAGTTACATTGTTTGTACAGTTTCGCCTTGTATCTGAAACGAATGGCCTTCTTGTTTAAACAATTGACTATGTAAACATTACACTTTACAACAATAGTAGTCAGAAATTTATGTAAATCCCTCTTGATTAATGTATCAAGACAAAGCTAGAGGGCTGGAATGAACGGCCTGTCTAAGATTTAACAGCAGTTGCTGTTTCTAGAATTGCAGGCAGTCACATAAATTTGGTCATTTAAAGGAGAAGGAGAAGGTCCCACTTTCTTAAAGCACCACCAGAAATAAATATCGACTGAGGAAAGGCAGGACAAGATGTCTTCCCCAACACCAGACCCCAACAATATTAATTAGTGTAGAGGTAGTGATATTTCCTAAGAACTTGGATTAAAATCTCCACAAAGAAACAAACCTGTCTTTTTTCTCCTGCACAAAGATGACCACTTTCAAGCTTGAAGTTGTCATTCTCAACTATTCCACTTCAAATCTTTAATATTGTATTTACTGGGTACTGTCACACTAAACTGAGTATAGTAGTCATGAAGCACGTGACCACAAGAATAAATGGAACACAAATTAAATCATGAATGCATAATTGTATAATAAATTTTTATACATGAAACACCTTAGCTTTTATGGTTTCATCTTGGAATAAGGGGCCTTGATTTCTGCTTTAGGTGGCCAATCAATTTTCAATGCGATTAGAGCTTTTCGCACCCAATCTGGCACACCCACCTTCACATACTTTACACCACATACAGTCCAAAAGTACTTACTAAATACCAGGAGTTAATTATAGAAAGCTTTTTTTTTTTTATTTTTATACATAGAATCAGTGAAAGAGAATTGTGAGCTTAAAGGTGTACTGATGTTCCAAGACGGACCAATTCCCTAGACAATTAATTGCTAGGATAATTTCTCGTACCCAAAACGGGTCTTTTTTTTTGGAAGCAATTGAGTGCGCGCAAAAGTGGATTCTTGTTCTGAGACGAAATGATGAGTCCGTCAGTTTTTTTTTTTCTTTTTTTTTTGAAACAAAACTATCATTAAATATTATTGATTGATTTAATTCATTGTGAGTTTCCTTTTTTAACTTTTGAAATTTTGGAAAAATTCTGTTGTCATTTTTGAGTGGCTGGCTCAGATATACCATAATATATGTTGAAAGTGAGACGAGTATAAGTACCTAAATAACGTAATCTTTTATGGCAGATGTAAAATTTGGAATAGACTCTCTTACATTACAAAAACAAAAATTAGGCTATATATTAGAATCAAAGAGTTTCGAAGCTTTGGTGGATTTGGCCCTTTAGCGAAAACACCTGTATCGTACACTGGGGATTGTCCTGGGATCTGTACTTCTCACAGGTAAATGTCAACCAGTTACCATGTGAACCATTTACTTGTACTTACACCTTTTTAACCCTCTAATATCAACAAAATACTTTTTTGATCTTAAAAAATAAACCAAATATTTCATTCAATAGTATCAGTGACGTCAGTCAATCAACTAATTAATATACTGCTTGATTGAGTATTGGATTCATCTAAGTTATTTCCATAATGGGGCTTAACCCTCCCACTTTAGCAGCCAAATTAGGGTTGAAAGTGGCGCCTCATCCTAAAAGAACGGTTTAAATGTTTCACGGATGACTATTTGAGTGATAATGGACTTGAGACTTGTTCCAGTGCCCAGGAGACAATTGTTCCTAAGTCTATCGAACGCTATCCACGCAATACTTCTAATGAACACACCAACAAATGTGCTGATCCTTTCACAGATCCATCAAAGTCTTCTAACTTGGCTGACACTCAACCAATCAACGCTTCAGAAAAAAATAACATGGGCATTTTGGTACTGGTGAATGTGAAGATTTCAGAAACCCAAACTCCTTATCTAGACCTCTTGAGACTGCGGAAAAAATAAAGCAGGCTTTTTTAATGGTGGCGAAACCAAAATCAAAATTAGCTACAAGTGAAATTTAGCTATGTCTAGATTAGGTTCTCTTTCTAAATCAATCAACCATTGGTAAGTATATGCCTGGTATTTTTTTTAGCTAAAAGTTTCCTATATACGCAATTGGCTTAGTTGTTGCCACAAAAAACCAGTTAGAACATGGGTGATAGTACTCGAGTGTCACTGAAAAACCTTATTTAACAAAGTTAATGAGTTTATGGACTTGGTATAATTCTTCTCATGATTTTAAACTTCACTTAGACGTTGAGCAGCTTTTTTTTAAGCAAAATCTGTAAACCTTACTACTGGTCTAAGTACTAATTTAGCCAATCACTCTAAAGGAATATCACATTAAACTTGACAAAGATCTCAAAATCAATCCCAAAAGTGATATGATCCACTTAGAACACTATCTCTTTTTGCTTATAAAGATTCAATAGGTATAGTAAAGAAGAATCCATTTCACACACAAGTAGGGAGGTTCCTCAGTTGCTGAATTTGGCAATAAAGCACGAGGTCTACTGATGATTAATCCAGAAGTCTATTTACTTACCGGGTATTAGTACAGCAATTCATACTTTTGTGATTTTTTTGACCAAGAGCATACCCCATGAGTTAAACCGTGGTGGTAAGTACTTCAGAAATGATAATAGTTGCATAAGTAGTCACTGGTAATGAAGTTATAGTATTACCAAAGAGTCACATCGAATCTCTTCTCTCTAAATAGTAGTCTAAAAATAGGAGACTTACATCACCAAACCATAAGAGATATTGGCATGATAAGGCAGTTACTGTCACCCCTTGATGAATAATGAATGAGTATAACGATAATTAGATTTCGATGCTTGATCACAACCAGTCTCCTGAAATCCAATGTTCACATACCAAGTACGGCACTCATAATAATCCAACAGGACGCAAATCATGTAATTCTGGTGCGGGCGTTACAAAAATAGGACAATGACTTTGGGTTTGAAAAAGTAAGAACAAAACTCATAGACTCATATATTTAGAGTGTAGGTTTTGGGATATGGTCTTTGTAATGCTCTGTGGTGTTCTATTATCAAGCCAAAATCACCAAATAATAAGTTGGGACGTTTTTCAATTATGTATCAATACATAAAACCAGATGTATGTACATATCAGTGTGTACTGCTTTTGTGATGTGGAGTATGTGCTTATCCTCGCGGATTGAGGTAAACTGCTCTCTTGTACCACCAACTTTCTTATCTCCGCCTCCACCATCAAACAAAGAACGCTTTGCCTTTTGATGCTTCGAGACCAGAAAAGAAATACCAATCCTTCTGAATTCATTTTGATTACTTCAAGTTTCGAAATTAATTCCAACCGTGTTCTCCATGAGACGACACCAACAACCAACTTTCGCACCCACAAAAGGTGGAGCGAGAGACCATCACTTCAAAGCGAACATGGGTATCTCTACAGCCAACAGAGCTACTACTAAAAACAGTGACTTTAGCTCTGTCAAGAGACGTCTTAATATTTGGGATTCCGAGGTGGCGCCTGCCTTTGAGACTCCCGAAATCCTGATACATGACACTTTAAGTCGGGCAACAACATACAAGGAACACCAAAACACTGCGAAGCCCTCTATGGCAATAGAAAAACCAAAGGCTACCTTCAAGGAAAAACTCCAGGGCTTATTACTGCCAAAGGGAATTGCCTTGTTCAACAAGGAAATGCCTGCTACTACACCTGGAATTGGGTGCGAAAACGCGACTGTGGTCCCAGTACCCAAAAACCTCAAGAGGCAAAAAAACAAGCACGCGGCCCATTTTCAAGCTACTAAGAAATGGAGCCGCTTACTTGAAAAGGTCCGCCTTTGGAAAAAGCACAATGCATGCTACATCCAAAGAACACCGGTATGCTATTTCCGTGAGTGTCCTGTTGAGGACCAGAAAGTGCGGCGCATTTCCGCGAGTCGCGCTTTTTGCAAGCTCAGAGTATTTTCATTGAGAGTGGGTTTCAAACAGGTTAACGACGACTTAATTAACTGGAATGATCCTTCCAATAATCCCTACGGGGAAATGACTCCTGCTCAATTTGTGGCCCTTTCACGTGCTCAATACAAAGAACAACAAGATATTACGAAGTTTCGGGTGAAGCTTAATAAGGAGCTCGACCAGCTGAAAGCATTTGAGAATAGACGCTCAAAGCAAATCACTCAAACTCGTCCTAAGAATGCTTTGGGGCCATGCACTAAGTTGATAGCAGCACAGATTCCCGACTTGCTGCCTCCAAAGCGAGTTCCTAAGAAGCAAGTCCAATTCGCTAATGCCAGAGTCTACAATGTCAGTACACTCAAGCCAGCAGAGACTAGGGACTTCAAAACAGTCAAAGGAGCTTCAAGAAATGTCTCTAAGTCATTCCCATTACCCGAGCTGACACTCACTGTCTCGGATCATGGTGATAAGGTCATAGCTGAGATTGAGAAGAAAATTCCTCAGCTCTGCCCTCTGGAAGTGAGACAAAACACCTTCAAGTCTCTCACTGTCACTAGTTTAAGAAGTGGCCCCGGAATCGGAAGTCACAAAACCAAATACCTTGACCAAACAATAAGGGCAAAAACCCTTGGTCCCAAACCGATTCCGCAGTCACTCAAGACCATATTTGATCCTGAGCATGAGTCCAAAGCCATCAGTAAGGATCTCAGCAAATTGGAACTTCCTGCTACGAAGGCTATTCCTGCAAAGACTTCACTGGTGGTGGTGGCTTTACCTGAAAAGACTGCTCCTCTTAGCATTGTTAAGAAGATTGTCAATGCGATCACTCCAGAATCGCAAGTGGACAGCTGGCTTCACAAGCCCAAAGGCCAATTGTGGGTCCTGCTTAACATGGAAGCAGTCTTGGTTCCACACCTTAACAAAGACACCTTTGAATTAAAATGTCTTAGTGTGGACTTGAAGATTCCCTGCATTACTGAGTGCGAAAATAAAATCAACGAGTACTTGAGCTACTTGAGACTCGTGGTCAGTGTGGAGAAGCAAGAATCGATGAGATTCGAAGAGGTCAAAAACAATGGCCTCTTTGGAGCTCCTACTCCTGCTTTTGTTGGTGTTTCAAAGCTGGATGTGACCCAGGACAAGCCTCTGATTGTGCTGCTGGGTCCATGCACTGCTCAACTTT
>NKZH01001967.1:0-95659 GCA_002370695.1 Metschnikowia matae var. maris | reverse complement strand
GTTGGTTTTCGTATTCTCATGGTGCAAAGTATTGGCATTGACCTCTGGATCTAGTCATGGAGCTTAGCGAGCCTCGTTGCTACTCCCCCTTAATGGTGCACATTGCTTTGGTGTGGTTGAGCGTAGAGAGCTAGCAAAATATTATGAGCAGAAAAAAGGTACATTGTCAAGTCGCGCCAGATTGTCTACCTACTAAAATTATTNATGAGCAGAAAAAAGGTACATTGTCAAGTCGCGCCAGATTGTCTACCTACTAAAATTATTTGATTCTTAGGCATTCATTTTCAGATCCAAGGTCAATAGGAGAGTGACCTTATTTAAGCTCAATTGAACTGAAATAGATAGACTGGTTGGTTGGAATGGTTCTAAATGATTGGTTACAATGATTGGTTACAATTGTTCTAATTGATTGCTTAGTATGGTTGGTTGGAATGGTTGGTTAGTGCTTTGTTACTTAAGGTCATGTTTAATTGATCAGGTCACATGATAGAATGGTATTATCTACAACAATATAACAATTGGTTTCTCCGAGAATATTTGGTAAGTCAAGATCCAACCAAGTTTCATGAGGTCCCCATTAAATTATATTTTAACCATTCCGGGATAACTTCCCTTAGTTCCATTACGTCTATATCTCAAGTCCTTGTGTTCTTTGAATCTAGCATCAAATAAGAATCATAAGATATAGAAGATTTTATGTGATATGATTTTATGTGATATGATTTTATGTGATATGATTTTATGTGATATGATTTTATGTGTAATGATTTTATGTGTTATGTTCTTTTAATTTATTTATGCCCAACTTCTTATATTCATTGATGGTTTCTCAAAGAAGTATCTGAGAGGTTCTTTTAGAATTTTGAAGAAAGAAAGTGGCACCGAAAAACTCTCCACCAGAACAATGGTAAGGATTGTTCATAACTACTATTACGATAATTTGCGCAAGTACCTTGATGGGTCAAAAGTGAATAATAGCCGTGTGGGGTGATTTATTTAAGCACTAAAGCTTTGTGCACAGCTGCGTCATGGTTTTTTGTTCAGGACATGGTCATGCCGCGCACTTAGGACGTGGGCCCTCCCATTATGCTCGCGCTCGAGAAGCTTCTGTATGATCTAACGTCTAGTCGAGCCCACTCCATCATACAATGAAGTCAGTCATGAAGAATTCAAGTGGTCCAACTGAGGCAATCAATACAGTATATTCTAAAGGGTAAAAGTATATTCTTAAAGTTGACAGATGACAGATGACAGATGACGGAAGATACTTTGAGGTGACAGGTGATATAACCACATATAATTGACCAATAGAATAGACAGCTTCATTGTCTATGTTTTGATTAGTCATGGATGATCATGTCAATGGTCGGGTTTAGTTTCCATTGTGCTCATTCATTATCTAGAACCATCCATTTCCTGGGGTAATGAAAACTCTAATGCAAAAGAGTGACGGTGGGGTAGGGGTTAAACAATCACATGTGTTTAATGTGTTGGGCATCCTTAAGAGTAATTCTCAGTATGACCTCGAGTATGACCTCAGGGTATGACTTAGGGTATGACTTAGGGTATAACTTCAAGGAATGACCTTAGGGTATAACTTCCAGGAATGACTTCAAGGAATGACTTCAAGGAATGACTTCAAGGAATGACCTCAGGGAAAGACTTCAAGGAATGACTTCAGAGTACCATTCTAGAGGACTATTTAAAGGGCCCCATATCCATGATCTTTGACTAAAACTATTACACCAAACATGAGATTCTATAAACCCCGAGTCATGGCTATGACAGCCACTCTCCTTATTTCTTCAGTTACCTCTCTTCCTTTTGGAGAAGGAAATGGTGATGGTGCTTGTCAGAGCGATGCTTTATCTATAATCAAGAAGCTCACCCAGTGCCTCCAGCAAACCCTCGGTACTGGTGTTGGCGAAACCATTACTGAAGTTGAGCCTATGAACAATGTGGATTCGAAAAACTTCATTGACTCCAAAGATATCGTTACAAAAAATTATATGGATTCTAATCACTACATTGACTCCAATAACTATAACACAGAGGTCAAAGAGGAGGTCCCAGAGGAGGTCCCAGAGGAGGTCCCAGAGGAGGTCCAAAACACAGAGGCCCAGAACACAGAGGCCCAGAACATAGAGGTTAAAGAAGAGGTTCAGGAAAAATTCTGTGAAGGCCAGAAAAAGAACCCAAATGAAATACCAGGAGAGATAAATGAAACACAAACAGACGAGGCTTTCTGTGATGGCCAAAATGAAATTGTGATCAAGAGACGAGAAGATACAAACGAGATTAATGAACAAATGCCTAAGTCTAATGAAGTTATCTCCATTAAGTACCCCTCTGGAGAGGTCCGTCCTATTGTGGATAACATATGGTACTCGGGAAGGGAGTGTGCTAAACTTGAACCTGACAGTTCGCTTCCTCACGAATGTCTCTACCGGAGGATTTGTCATGGCCCGGGAATTCCAATTCTCTTGCTTTGCAATGAAAAACCTGACTATTTCCAGAAAATGGAATATGAAAGAAGTGAGATCGATTCAAAAATTCATTGTGCTTTCGATATGCTATGTAAACGGGATACAAAGCCTCCACAACAAAGCCTTGAGAATCAAGAAACGAAGTATGCCAAGAAACCTTCTTTCTAAACGAGGTTTTTCTTGGTGGTAACTTTCCTTCACCAATACATATATTGATGCTTTTGGGTTGTGGTTTCTCAAACTGGTAAAGAGGATAAGACTAAAGAGGATAAGACCAAAGAGGATAAGACTAAAGAGAATAAGATCAGCAGAAAGATACGAATGATGGAAAGGAAGAAAGTCTCGAAATTTGAATCAAGTCCATATTGTTAGATGCACCATAGGTAGTGCCCTATCTACTGAAGTATTTAGAAGATCCAGCTGTCTAATACTATCAATCGCTACTTGGGGCATCTTGTTACTATGATCATTTGCGTTGGAGGAATCTGAGATGGTTATATAGCTGTGCTCGAAGATTAGGTCGACAACAATAGCGATGAACGCCGCCCCAAGATCGTATGATGTTGGGCCGTACTACCCCCAAGTGGCTATTGATAGTATTAGACTGTTGAACCTTCTAAATACATCGGTAGCTAGGGCTCTAGCTATGTTGGGTCTAACACATATGGACTCTTTATGGACTCTTTATATTATCCTTAATTATACACAGTTTGAATGACTCTAGACTTGCTAAGGAGAGGAATACCGGGAGTGTGGTTTGCTCATTTTGAATTACAGGTTTTGCTCAACAACCAAGCACTCCCCCCACTCTCAGAAGGAGTCTCAGAACGAGGTGAAGAAATTCAAGGAGTTGGTCCAGATGGCGGATGATGAGGGATCATGGAGACCCAGATGTTATTGATGTTCATGTTCAGAAAAAAAAAAAAAAAAAAAAAAAAATCGAAATTATCTTTTGACTATGAAAATAGGTTTGTAGCGTTTGGAGCTATTATTATATATTATATAGGCCAGTGCGCGTCCGTGCAGAACATACAGTGTTATAGTGTTATTCGAAACGATTCAGACCAGCGCGACAATACAATTCAGACCTATGCGACAGAATGCACATCCTTTCAAAGCAAATAGCGTAATGCTTCACACCAACTTTCATTCATTGGATTCCAATATTCTGAAATTTTAAATCTGGAGGATTGCTTAATATATGTACTGCATTTATTTCTTGTCACAACTGGGGCAAAGACGTTACCTTGAATGGCAACACCCAAATACAAAGGGATGACATCCAACAACAATAACAACAACAACAACAACAACAACAACAACAACAACAACAACAACAACAACAACAAGTCCTTGGTGTCGTCAGAGGTGGATTGACCGGTCAAGATAGCACCTTGAACGGCAGCACTGTAAGTAATAGCCTCATCGGAGGTTGATGGACTTCTCCAATTTCTTACCTTCAAAGAAGTCAGACAACAAACTTTTGGACTTACAGTACGAAATGAAACTGAACTGAGTTTTATTATTATCCTGTATACAACAACTTGGGAGGGGCTATGTACAGTGTTTTACAAAATTATTCAAACCAGCCTCCATATTTAAGAATTCATGATATTGAATTCTAGTGAATGTTGGTGTTTGAAACATTCCGACATTTAATTTGTTTAGACGGTGGGAAGAAGTACGAAACTTTTTTGAGTTATTGGTTTGTTTATTTTTTGTTAGTACTGGTTCCAAACAGTTTGTCCCGTGGTATGAATACTTTTAAAAGACACTGTAATTAGTAAGTGAATTATTGGTTTGTTTAATTTTTCTAGTGTACTCTGAATCATTCTGTCTTCTTGGTCGTCCGAATCATTCTGTCTTCTTGATCTGAATCATTCTGTCTTCTTGGTCTGAATCGTTTCGAATAACACTGTATCTATCATCAACACTATTTACAGTAATATACCGAACGGCAACTCCTTAATATCATCTTAAAAGATTCACTAAAAGATTCACTAAAAGATTCACTAAAAGATTCACAATAGAGTATATTAGAGTAGAGTGTAGTAGAGTATAGTAGAGTATAGTATAGTAGAGTATAGTATAGTATAGTATAGTAGAGTATAGTATAGTATAGTATAGTAGAGTATAGTATAGTATAGTATAGTATAGTAGAGTATAGTAGAGTAGAGTGTAGCAGAGTATAGCAGAGTGTTATATTCTTTGATCAGAGGTTCGTGCTGTGACGAGTAGTATAATAAAGAGTGAATGAGTGAATTTACATGAAGGAAGCAAGGAATGAGAATGAGAGAATTAAAGTGTAGATGAAACGAATGACTATTAATCGCATTGACTAATAAGGCAATGGCTAGTAATTGTTTTGGTTAGTAATTCCACTCACAAGTTATCATAGTGAATATTCAAAATTGAATGAATGAGTTGGGTTAATTGAGTAAAGAAGAAGATGAATGTGAAGGAATGTGAAGCAATTAATTTGTGTGAAAATGAATTAGTGATTCACTAAAAGATTCAATCACCAAAATTCAATCACCAAAATTTAATCACGAAAATATTATTGTGTTGTTGTTGTTGTTGGGAATGAATGAATGATTGATTGAATGAATGAATGGTATGACCCAGGACAAGTCACGTGCACGCATATAGTATTCAACATCCACTCGCACTTATCTCTAAAGCTCATCTATCCCAGCACTTACCCCACATCCCCGGCCCATTTGTTGCCTTCCATATACTCTATATACCCCAGTGTATAACCTGAGATAATTCTGTGTGGCGCCATGAAGACGCCCGAGGAAAAAATCAACTTCAAAAACCATTTTTTCAAGCTTGGTCAGGGCAGACTAATCCTTAAAGATGATCTTGACTATTGGCATATGTTCTGGCTGTGGCCCACTGCTGCACTGCATGTTTTTGATTTACTAACTCCTTATGATATTCAAACTGTGAGAGATCATAACCTTCCGAACTTCTTGACTTTAGTACATGTGCTTGGGAATGTATTAGTCAATGGACAAAAAGGTTCCATTTTTCTGAATTGTGCCCGGATGCTTTCTAAGATCTTACCGTTTTTGTTTGAAATGCCGGATTATGAACGTATTGAACGAAGAGTATTTTTGGTCCATGATTTTGATCCTATGCTGTTTGCTAACAAAAACCAGTACACCAGAAATCATCCAGTTTCTAGATTCAAACAATGTTCTTCTCCTTCTTCTTCTTCATCATCATCATCACCATCATCTTTTTCTTCAGATGCTCTAGCTCCTGCACTTATCCGAGCTTTGGTGGATAATTTGCTCGGTATTGGTGAAGATGAAATATGGGAGGTTGGCCTTGGGAAACCTGGTCTGTATACAGGCCCAGACATTCAAAATGATATTTCTCGTGCTGATATTATGCGGCTTCTTCTTGTACTTATATCAAGACAATTTTATGAAACAACAAGCCAAATTAAACGGACAGGTAATATTTTCTTGTCCCTTTTGGTTACTACTTTGGGAAGACCAAAGACGAGTCTGCTTGTGTGCAGTCTCACCAACATTGTGTGCAGGGCAGGCCGTGTATCACGAGGAGATTCTGGGTTAGAAAATTTACTGGGTTCTACATTAGTGTTACGTCACTCATACATTTTAATGTGTGGACAACTTTTGACTAGTGCTGTGTTATATGCAGTCCCAATTCAACATCAACAACTTATACCTCATCAAAGCACCACCAACATGGTCAATGATTATTTCAGCAATCTAAGCATGGCAAAAGACCTTTCATTTATTGCCAGTCATCTTTTGGCAATTCTACGCAGTCCTTTTATGCCCGAAAATGGGAATTCTAGTCCGGATTCTTCCGAAGTACATCAAAACCCAGGGCCTCTAACCCTTTCAGCCATGATTATTCTTCGGGAACTCTACGAAAATAATATCACATTCAAAGAACTGGTGGCGGCACGACTAGCAGTGAAATTGGTTCCGTGTGTATTATATCACATTTATGCATACTATGACCGGCCCGAATATGCGCATTCAGTCAAGCTAGCGAGTTGTTTCTTAGTGGATCTTTCAGGAAAAGAATCACTAAATAAACAGTTTCTTCTTCCTATGCAGGAACAGTTTATGGAACAGTTTCCGCCCGAATTTCGGGTTGGAGGCCCAGTTTCTACTCGAGACTTTGCTGTGGTGCATATATGCAGGATCATCTTAACATTAGCACCTCCCCCTCAAACAGTGTCCAAATACACAGCACTCCCAATCAGGCAATTCCTTCTCCATAGACTCACCGAGTTCTTATACAACGTCATTCCTTGCACTTCCACCCAAATCCCCGGCACAGACCATGCAGGACACAAGCTAGCTAACATTAATCCGGGGGCAGGAATTTCATATCGTGCATGTACATTAGTCAATTCAGTGGTATCAGCATTTTCCACCAAATCATTTCTTTTGGCCAACCCAAGTCATGCACAACTTTTGGCCCTTCTTCTCCGGGCTCTATGCAGTACGGTGACCAAAAACCCTCCACTGGCTCGAATGTTATTAGTGACTTTTTTGGAAAATGAAGCCATGTATGATAATATATGGACCACTGTGCAGGACCTCTCACAGTGTTATTTTTCACAATCAACTTTATGTGAAGTGGAGACCATAAATGGAGAAGCCAAGGAAATTGAGGAAGGGAATTCGGAGGAGGTAGAAGAAGAGAAAATCGAAACTCCTTTCAAGGATAGTTTACAAAATTCGTTAAATTCTTTAAATTCCTTGGATTCTATGGACAGTATACAGGAAGAGGAAGAGAGTACAGAAGATAGAGAGAATGGAGAAGATGGAGAGGATTCAGAGAATGCACCAGAAGATGTTGCCTTGACACCCGTGCCTCCTGCAGGGATGTCTGAACAAAGGAAGCAGAAATGGCCACAAGAAACTCCGATTAGTGAAACCTGGGGAGGTACGGGTCTGCTCAATATTATAGTGGTGATTTTCATTCCTTTTTTAAAGCAACTGCTTGGAGATCTCTGGTGTAAACGTGGAGAAAAGACCACGGAGGAGTTATATGCAGTCGCAAAAGCTATAGGGCGATGTGATGTTCAAAACAAAGTTGCTAAGGATAAGAAGTTTTTCCATTATGATCTGTGGCCTGAAACACCCATACATACACTTTCACTTTCGTGGAATAATGAATCGTTAGGGTGGTTGGCTGGTGTGGTAGGATGGGACATATATGCAGGAGCAGACACTATTCGGAGCTACGTTTCCGGGGATAAGACAATCATGGGCAACATATCATCATCTCTTGCGATGTTCACCAAATTTGCATCTGGATGGTCGAGTTTTGGTGTCAGTACCAACAATTCTAATGGTAATGGATCTGAAGCGGCCAGTGTGCAGGAAGATACCATAGCTTTCACCAGTAATCTCTGGGCAGCAAGCAATATTCGGCTCTTCCAAGCTAAGGTACAGGATAAGAGGCTTTTTGGACTTCGTCTCAGCAGTGTGGGATCCCCAGGGTCAGTGAATGACATCACATCTTCAATTGCTCGGAAGTTCAGATTAGGAAGTCGGTCCAGTGCATCTAGTTCTGTCTCCACACCCACAGGATTTGAGGAGATCCCTGAGTTTCCCAAATTAACAAAGCGTGATTCTGTCTCTTCGCTTCATTCTTTGAACACTCTTAATAGGGCCAGATCATATACTCCCCGGAGTTCCTTCAGCAATTCATGAGACAGACAGAACAGATTATCATTATGAGAGATTGAGACAGACAGAACAGATTATACATTGACAGATTGAGACAGACAGAGGAGATTGAGTTACTATGAGAGATTGAGACAGAGGAGATTGATATATTATGAGAGATTGAGACAGAGGAGACTGAGTTACTATAAGAGATTGAGACACTATAAGAGGTTGAGACAATAATAGGTGGAATCTCATGAAGTTCATGATTCTTTTTTCTTGTGCTTTTAAAATGGCACTTGATGGGTTTATGGTAATACCATTCAGTGTATATCTATGGAGAGATTTTTGAGCCTAATTTATGTGGTTCTTAATAACGGCCATTGAAGATTGTCACATTCTGCTTTTCCAGGTGAAGAGTGGAACTCTCATAATAATGCAATTGCGAAAAGTCTTATCAAGACTATCACACCTTGAAGTTCTTATGATTGACCAGCACGTCCCACAGGCATTGGTTGATGTCAAACTCCTTTGTGAACGAGTTATAAATGAGCTTATGTCATCCAAAAGGAGCGAAGAAGAAGAAGAAGAAGAAGAAGTACGTTCAATCTTGAATCGATTCAAAAGCGTCAGTGACGACTCCAATAAGGTAAGCAAAAAAATTCAAGCCAATGATTATGTTATGAAATTGCTACCTAGTTAGCCATTCATGTCATATTATCATATCTCCAAGTGATTGTCTACTTCTAGTGTCTACTTCTAATGATTGTCTACTTCTAGTGATTGTCTACTTCTAGTGATTGTCTACTTGTCCAGTACTATTTATTATGAGACCTGCCAATACCTGTGCCATAGTTATACCAATGGACAGAAAGTGGATGGTTGTTACAGGTGGGTGATACATACTACCAATAAATATCTCCTGGTTGCTTTCCTCTCTTGGTTCAACCAGAGAGTCCCTCGACTATTCTAGGTTCAATACACACCAGGATAATCATACGGTGATAATCATACAGTGATAACAATTCACTGTGATAACTATAGGAAGTAAGAAATGGAATACGTTCAACATATAAGCCCCTAACAATTTGAAACACTATTGGGGTTCTTATTAACCAATCATCAATCAGTACTTAAAAATATTGTATTACATATATTCCTAGATACTTTTTAAATAAGAGGAAAAATGAACTTTGTGGGGGAAATGGAAAGAATAAGACAAGTTCAGTTTCTATTAAAAAAAAAAAATATCTTATCGGTTTAGGACAGCACTCAGTGTTGCTCCAGGAACTGTACTCATAGACTGATTTCAATAACTGTATATTGTGAAACCATTGATTCACTCAATCATATATGACTTTTTTTTGAGTCATTTCAATAACTTTATGATTCCAATAACTTTATGATTTTAATAACTTTATGATTCCAATAACTTTATGGTTCCAATAACTTTATGATTCCAATAAATGTATACACAATAAATGTATACACTCATGCCTCACATATACTCGTTCTTATCGTTCTTCTAATGATGAGATAAATTAATTGAATTGCATTATTGTAATGAATCATGTAGGGGTGGGTAAGTGTATTGATATGTATTGCTAATATATTGCTGTAATGTATGGATGGATATGGGGATTGGTTGGGGTGGCTGTAATTCTTGGTGGGGTGAGCATGGTGGTCGCGGCCGCTTTATATACCCAGCATATGCCTGCTTGTTTCAGATCTGATACATGCTGAACCTTGCATTTGTGTCTGCATTTGCCACCCAACCTGCAGATCCCAATATATAAATAGGCAGCTCCCATACCTCATTTTTTTTACATACTGGCTAAACATACTTCTCAGGAACCTATCCATCCAGAAGACCGGGGAGAGTATAAGGGTTCCACTATTTATTATGGATTGACTTTTTGGTATACTAATATTTATTATGGATTGACTGTTTGGTATACTAATATTTATTTATTACAGATTGTCAGTGTTTGGTATGTTATAGTCTACAACTCTCGAATCACTCGATCATAACCATAATAATTCTAATATGTCCTCAATAGTTATTCTAGCACTCCAAGTCGTTGATACCCAAGTCATGTTGCCTATAATAATATTATAGGGGGTGGTTCAACCTCGTGCCATGCAATCTTTGGTGAGTTTAAGCACTGGTTTGGATTAATAGAGTGATCTCATTGAGCGTACTTTTATAGTGAATTCTGTTGGAACATGCATGCGACACATGACTGATAAGCATGAGGGAACTGCACATGTGTAAGTGCTGCATGTTCCTGATAAAGGCATCCAGATGAAACAATGTTGGCTTTTTCGTCTTGACTATCTTTTTCCTCCTCTTGGTCGTTTTCATCTTGAATATGCTTCTCCTCGTCATTATCTCTTGTGAGCCGGTCGAAATCCGTAGGTGCACCTTCATTTTCTCACATGTCACATGTGATGGTGGTTATTAATACATATGATTCTAGATTCTATCGTCTAATGACTTTTATACTAGACTTTAATTTTACGTTATGAGCCCGGTCATATTTACCGTTATGGTACCCATAATGGATTATGAGCACTGACTCATACTAAACCGATAGACTAATATATACAAACAGAATATAGACTGATATACCAATAGAATATAGACTAATAGACTTATAAATTAATACTAGACTGATTGTGGATTATGAGCCCTGAGATTAGTACCACTACTAGTATTATGAAGTATAGTGTTGAAGGAAGACAAAGGTAGAGAAGGTAGAGCTTAGCCTCGTCTAGCGCTCGTCTAGCTCTCGTCTAGCGCTCGTCTAGCTCTCGTATTTAGCTTTTGCTAGTGGCTTTATATACTTATAGCAGGTGTATGGAGTATGAAGTATAGTAGGGTATATTAGGTATAGTAAAGTATAGTAGTATAGTATAGTAGTACAGTATAGTAGAGTAGAGTAGAGTAGAGTACAGTGTTTTTCAAAATTATTCAAACCAGCCTCCTCCCCCAGATTTAAGAAGTTAGAATATTAAATTCTAATGAAAGTTGATGTTTGAAACATTATGACATATGGTTTCAAAGACTGTGTGAAGGGGTACGAAAGTTTTTGAGTTATTGCGTTGTTTACTTTTGTTACTTCTTGTTCCAAACATTCTGCACCCTGGTTTGAATAGTTTTGAAGAACCCTGTAGTATAGTATAGTAGAATAGAGTATAGTAGTATAGTATAGTAGAATAGAGTATAGTAGTATAGTATAGTATAGTAGAATAGAGTATAGTAGTATAGTATAGTATAGTATAGTATAGTATAGCAGAGTATAGTATAATATAGTAGAGTAGAGTATAGTAGGTATAGTAGGATATATTAGAGTACACTAGGGTACAGTATAGTATAGTACAGTATAGTACAGTAGTGTGCAGTAGAGTAGAGTAGGGTAGAGTATAGTATAATACAGTACAATGTAGTACAGTATAGTATAGTATAGTATAGTATAGTACAGTTTGTACAGCATAAGTAATATACAGTGTGATACAGTATAATACAGTATAGTACAGTAGAATGCAATACAGTAGAGTACAGTAGAATATAGTACAGTAGAGTAGAGTACAGTATAACATAGTTCAGTATTGTTATGTTCTTTCAATACATTTATGCCTAGCTTCTTATATTCGTTGAAGGTTCCTCAAAGAGAGACATCGGAGTGGCTTATATAACTTTGAGAGAAACGTGTGACCGAAAAACTCTCCACCAGAACGATGGAAAGCATTATTCTGGAATGTTCGAAAGGAGCCATCGAAGCATTTCGTGCATAGATGGTCAAACGACGTATCACCTTTGTAACCATATTCGGACTGAGAG
Source organism: Metschnikowia matae var. maris (assembly GCA_002370695.1). Classification (NCBI taxonomy): domain Eukaryota; kingdom Fungi; phylum Ascomycota; class Pichiomycetes; order Serinales; family Metschnikowiaceae; genus Metschnikowia; species Metschnikowia matae. The sequence continues at coordinate 83,660 of NKZH01001967.1, read as the reverse complement.
GCTTCATAATACCTTCATACGCAGTGCCTTGTCTATGGTGGATCTAACAATAGTAGTTGAGTATAATAGTAGAGCATAGTAGAGTATAATAGTAGAGCATAGTAGAGTATAATAGTAGAGCATAGTAGAGTATAATAGTAGAGCATAGTAGAGTATAATAGTAGAGCATAGTAGAGTATAATAGTAGAGCATAGTAGAGTATAATAGTAGAGCATAGTAGAGTATAATAGTAGAGCATAGTAGAGTATAATAGTAGAGCATAGTAGAGTATAATAGTAGAGCATAGTAGAGTATAATAGTAGAGCATAGTAGAGTATAATAGTAGAGCATAGTAGAGTATAATAGTAGAGCATAGTAGAGTATAATAGTAGAGCATAGTAGAGTATAATAGTAGAGCATAGTAGAGTATAATAGTAGAGCATAGTAGAGTATAATAGTAGAGCATAGTAGAGTATAATAGTAGAGCATAGTAGAGTATAATAGTAGAGCATAGTAGAGTATAATAGTAGAGCATAGTAGAGTATAATAGTAGAGCATAGTAGAGTATAATAGTAGAGCATAGTAGAGTATAATAGTAGAGCATAGTAGAGTATAATAGTAGAGCATAGTAGAGTATAATAGTAGAGCATAGTAGAGTATAATAGTAGAGCATAGTAGAGTATAATAGTAGAGCATAGTAGAGTATAATAGTAGAGCATAGTAGAGTATAATAGTAGAGCATAGTAGAGTATAATAGTAGAGCATAGTAGAGTATAATAGTAGAGCATAGTAGAGTATAATAGTAGAGCATAGTAGAGTATATTGGGTATAGTAGAGTATAGTAGGTATAGTAGATATAGTGGTAGAGTAGGTATAGTAGATATAGTGGTAGAGTATAGTAGTACAGTACAGTATAGTCAGAGTCATAGTATAGTATAGTAGTACAGTAGTATATTATTATAGTATAGTAGTATAGTAGTTTAGCAGTTTAGTAGTATGGTATAGTGGTATAGTGGTATAGTGGTATAGTATAGTAGTACAGTTTAGTGAATAAGACCCACCATAGGTAGGGATTTACGCATGGCGATACTATGGAACCTTTCTGACTGAGGCAATGACCGCTGTTACTCAGGCTTCTACTCAGCTTTCTACTCAGCTTTCTACTCAGCTTTCTACTCAGCTTTCTACTAAGCTTTAATGTACGGAGGACTAGTATGAACTGCGGTGAGTCCATCAATGATCGCTAAGGAGTTGTTCCGCAGAAATCTCTGTCATTTGAAAACACCAATAAATTAGCTTAGACAATAAATCAGCTTAGACAATAAATTAGCTTAGACAATAAAGTAGCATAGATTTCTTCTTTTGAGGACTCACCAACGAATAAAGATACCTTAGTACTTAACATTATATGACAAGAATCTAACCCTTACCTTGCTGTGATGGAACAGTCATACATTAACAATCATACATTAGGAAGACTTCTCGTCCATTGTGGTGGCCACTATAAAGGCCTTTCACTTGCACTTTCACTTTCACTTGCACTTGCACTTTCACTTTCACTTTCACTTGCACTTGCACTTTCACTTTCACTTTCACTTTCACTTGCACTTTCACTTGCACTTTCACTTTCACTTTCACTTGCACTTGCACTTGCACTTACTACAAGTCGACAATCGAGTAGAGCTTGGGATACTTTTCAACCTCGTCCTAACCATACCCAGAAACTACGAAACTACATGGACCTATATTTGTATCAATATCAATGTCAATCAATACGGACGTGATCATACTTCATTAAGAAAATGTCATTGAATCATGAGGACCTAAAACTGATCCTTGTTATATTGACCTAACTCCCCCCTTTTTTTGTTTTTTGGATCTTCTTGATCCTGACTATTTTTCATCCTTGAATTTCTCCTAAATGTTCTTTACCTTCTCCTCCTTCCCTTGGTGACCATTTCAAAGCCGTCTTCATCAATGATTGGTTCTTTGGGCTCAGGCTTCTGGTCAATGTCCATGGTATCGTCATCGTCACGTACGAGCATAGGCTCATCTTCGGACTCATCTCCAGAATCTTGGTCCGATTCCGGATTATTGGGGTCTTCCTGTATAACCACACTTTTCGTAGCTTGACCTGATGCTTGTTTCTGTTGGAATCGAGAATACATTTCATCCACTCGGCTATAGTTTTGTGCTTGGCACTCCCGGTATATCTTGATGATGAGATCTCCAATAATGAGTGCTGAGTCATTATCGATTTCCGTATCGAATTCATCCACCATGGCATACAATAATGTCTCTTCAATCAACACAATATCCACTGCTTTTTCCTGGAAAAGATCAATGACAATGCCAGAAATCCAATCTCTCTTGTCTGCTGATTTGGGGCCTCCCCAGGAATTTTCAACTGCTGTGGTAAGTTCTTCCCACTTATAGATGGCCATACAAACACCAAGTTCGAACTTGGCTTGCTGTTTTGGGTCTTGGAATTGAAGGCTTTGTCCTTCCTCTGCCTGCACATAATCCGTAGGATCAATCGATGTCATATTTTAGACCCAGAAATGTAAGACGCTAAGATGCTGAGATGATGATGCCCTTCGCATGTAAAACAAGACCCGTACACCAAATCAATAAGAAAAAATAAGTCACGTGATTTTTAATGATCACATGACCAAAACCCCCCCAAAGAAAAAGGAACAAGTTTAAATCAAATGACCAACCTCTTTATCCTTTTTCAAAACTCTCCCAATTTCATCCTCGGAAATATGCAATGCTATTGTCCGATGACGTTCACTCCTCACATTTTGTTGTCGTAAGATACCCAGGTCCACTAACTCATTCACAATATAGTTGAAGTGGTGCATACGCACGTGACGTCCTCCATCATCTCCTTTTCCGTAGAGTAACGAAACAACACTAGTATCATCGCCAAGACCTCCCAAAAGAGGCAGTATTTTCGTATCGAGCAGAAGTGTATTCTTCATCTCATCCATCACATCTCCTAATGTATTCTCCCATTGCTCAGACCTCCGCATTCTCAAAAGTATACTCACCAATAATAATTTGGATGCAAAAGACAAGGTACTAAGAAACCTTGGGGTTGGCGAATTAACCGTTTGGGTGATGGCCATTCCAATGTGATCAATTCTCACACTATATTTCTGTTGGTCTTCCGGGATCTCAGATGTGTTTTCCGTATCCAAAAACTCCCGTTCTGCCAACTCCACGGCTCGTTTGCAAATGGTTAAAGCTCTACGAGCATCTCCACTCACAATGGCCACTCTTTTAGAAGCAAACCGCATGGCATCTGGAGTCACCTCCACAATCCGTTTATTTGTCTCACTGAGCATTTTCAACCGGTGTTCAATGATCGTCCCCAACTCCTCCTCCGTATACCCACGGAAAGCCATTCTGCGGAGTCCCAACCGAGAAGTTATTTTATTGGAAAACACTCTTTCGGGTAAATCCATAGTATTGGCCACGGCCAACACAATCAACTTGGACTGCAGGTAAGAGGGCCAATTAAAGAAATTATAAATAACTTTCTGGTCATTGGTCACTAATTGGTCCAACTCATCCATTAAAATAATGAGTGGTTTCTTGATATCTTCTCCTCTTGAAAAGTACTCCTCCAATAGAAGTGCTGCATTTGATGGAGTCACTTTTATACCGGTCAAATGGTCATATAATTTCTCATATGCCGAATCGGGACTCAAGAGTTTAAGTGAGTTGATCTCCAAGAAGTCAAACTCATCCACGTACCCACTCTGCACATTATCCCGTAGTGCAGCCACGACTTCTCGAATAGTGGCTGTTTTCCCCACTCCAGGAGTTCCACTAATATAGAACGTGGTGCCCATTTTCTGCATTATGGCACTTTCCAAGTTCATATAAAGCTCATCAAATTGGTCTTCTCGACATGGCAAATGTGCTAAGCGAGCAGACGTATGGAGTCGTTCTTTTAACTCACGGAAAGCACCAGATCCCGGGCTTTCAGGCTGGTCAGTCACATCAGACTTTTCTCGTGAGAACAGCGGCAATCTCAGTAGTGAAGTTCCACTTTTGATCTTAAACCCTTTATTCACTGGCGACAACACGTTGAGCACTTTCTGAAACATATCGGTGCGTTTTGCCGAGTCCCTATTCTTTCTTGGCGAGATTTGTTTCAGTTTTGACTCAGGAGTTTGGGGCTTTTTTCTCTTTTTCCTCGGCGTGACCACTGTTTCAGGGTCCAACTCTTCATCTTCATCATCATCATCATCATCATCATCATCATTCTCATTCTCATCATTGTCCAGATCGTCAAATTCGGCCTCCGAATCCGAAGAGATTTCAACATACAGAACCTTTTTTCTGGGAGATTTCCGTTTCTCCAGAAGGTCCAGAGCAGTGCGTTTTCGTGGTGACACTATTACCAGAGTTTTCTCTCTAATACTGAAAACTGCACGAGCAGAATCTTTTTTTAAAAGATCTACCCATTCCACATAATCAAAAGGCTCCGAAACGTGATTCATATCAATATCAGTAGCACGATAACAAAAGAGGGGAAATTCCTGGGGTTTCCCGTCACTTTTTGGGGCATTCCGATCACTTTTTGGGGCATTTCGGTCATTTTTATGACCTTTCAGGGAATGTTTTTTACCCTTTTTACCTTTTTTGCCTTTCAGATCATTGTGATTATTGTGATCATTGTGATTATTGTGATTATTGTGATCATTGTGATTTTTGGGATCTTCACCATTTTCATATTGACTTTTAGACTGGATCTCCACTTTCCGGCTGACTTTACTGATATCAACACGGATATTCTTGGAAACAAGCACCATTTCTGATAGTGTCATGAGCTCAGTCTTCCCATTTTCACCATCTTTTTCACCTTGAACCATTTTAATATTGACTAAAGGAAGAACCCACATTTGCGGTGTACCCAGAAGGTCCATTTCCAAAGTAGTAATAACGGCAAAAAAGCCATTTCCAGTAGATTCACTTGCATTTGATTCAGTTGTAGTTGATTCAGTTGTAGTTGATTCAGTTGTAGTTGATTCAGTTGTAGTTGATTCAGTTGTTGATTCAGTTGTAGTTGATTTCAGATCCTTAGATGAATTAAAACGCTTTTCTTTTTTAGACCTTGATTTCCTTGAATTTGGTTTGTTGGAGTCATCTCTAAGAGATCGTTCTTCTTTGGTAGACTGAGTGGTTGATAAAAACCCTAGGTTTCCCGAAACATCAGTCTCAACAAATATACCATCACCAACCGAAAGATTAGTATGGTCAGAATCTCGGGAGAGTGAGAGTTGTGATAGTGCAGTATGCGCTGCTCTTCTAGTACGACGAGGTGGAGACGTCGTGGTTTCGGGAACAATCTGTACCACATGCCACGAACCCAAATCCTTAAACCGAGCCATAGATTATCTGGAGTGTATGTGATTGTTGATTTTCTGTATAGAGAGGTGACTTGCAGATTGAGATTGAGATTGAGATTGGGATTGAGAGTGAGACTAAGACTGGGACTGAGAATGAGACTGAGAATGAGACTGAGAATGAGACTGAGATTGAGAATGAGACTGAGAATGAGAATGATTTGGCTTAGTCGCACCATGCTGTGTGCTGTGTACTGCAGAAAAGTAGTACCCGAGTTTCTCTTAGACCAAGCACCCAATATCATAGAAATCATAGAAATCATCAATATCATAGAAATCATCAATCATCAATCATCAATATCATCAATCATCAATCATCAATCAACCAAACCCTTTCATTGAGTCACTAGTGACATACTCTATATACAGTGTTATTCGATACGATTCAGACCACACTAGTAAAATTAACCAAACTAATAATTCACAAAGTTTCGTTTCGTACCCCTTAGCATATCCTTTCAAACCAAATAGCGTATATATATGCTTCACACCAACTTTCATTCGAATCCAATATTCTGAAATCTAAAATCTGAAATCTAAAATCTTAAATCTTAAATCTCTGAAGGATTGCCTAATATATTTATTGCATTTGGGAGTCTTGCAGTACAAAACAAAACTGAATTGGTTTTATGATTATCCTGTATACAACAACTTGGGAAGGGCTATGTAATTAGTAAGTGAATTAGTGGTTTGTTTAATTTTGCTAGTGTAGTCCGAATCATTCTGTTTTCTTGGTCCGAATCGTTTTGTCTTCTTGGTCCGAATCGTTTTGTCTTCTTGGTCCGAATCGTTTCGAATACTGTAACACTGTATAAAGTCTCAGACATGCTACTGTTATTTATCTCTTCATACAAAATACGAAAAGTGTCGCTATTAGAAAAAAATCAGAGTTCTTAATCATAATACCAACCCACATATATCCATTAAATTAATAAAGGTTTAAATTTAGCCACTTATCATTTTGATTTTAAAGATATAAAATATCTTACATTTTTTGTTATGTTATTTAAAACATTTATGCCTCACTTCTTATATTTGTTGATGGTTCCTCAAGAGAGGAATTGGAGTGGCTTATATAGCTTTGAGAGAAACGTGGATTCGAAAAACTCTCCACCAGAACATTGGAAGTATTGTTCTGGAATATTTGAAAAGGGTCTCTGACTCACGAGTTGTCATAATGGTCAAATGCTATATCACAGCTTTGGCATTTGTAGTAGACAATAACAGAATCGGACACCGTAGGCTCCTTAATGCATCAATAGGTAGTGTTCTACCTATTGCGGATCTAACATTTATGGTATAGTGGCTTTGATGTTATGTTTGTTAGCCTAATGAACAATTGGTTTTTAGTTTTGCAGACCCACCCTTAAACTCTTCACTTAGGCTAGCTTTCAGACCTATAATTAGACTCAACAGTGAGATTGGATTGGGTGCTAAATAAATGTTGCGAAAATATAGATGGGGGGATACGCGGCCTTAAGTACCCCAGAAAGGATGCGCATGTTTCACCTTGGTTTCAGGAAATCCCTCAAAGGTTACCCGACGCCGCTACTTGAATATATATAAGACCAACCAGTTCCCCCGCTGAACGCCCCGCTATACTCATCCATAAGGTCTTTTCTATGGCATGTTACGGCATTGGAATATACGTCTGATATACAAGTTTGGTTAGAAAGAACTCCAGAATTGTTTTCAAGCCCGTTAATGCAATATCTACTTTGCAGTGTTCCAGGATTAGGGGATTAGAGACACTTTTTTGCCTGAACATGTATTCATTGATGGTTCCTCAAGAGAGGAATTGGAGTGGCTTATATAACTTTGAAAGAAACGTGTGACCGACAGCGAACCAGGATCCATTACCTTAGAGGTGAGAGAAACGTTATGACGAAAGATGTACCGGAAGGTTGGTACACGAGAAGGGATGTCGTTGAGATACAGAATTTCCCCAAGTTTGAATTGAAACAAGAGAACAGGCAGATGCAACAATGTGCATTGGACAACTGGGCGTACCGCTTAGAACAATTTCTAGACACGCACCCGCAAGTTAGCGAAGAAGCAACTAAGAATATCTGTCTATTGACTTTAGGAGAATTAGCTTACACCATAATTCCCCAGACCGTGAAATCCTTTGAAGATATTAAGAAAATACTTCAGACATATGTGGACAAATCGATATGAGACAACGTCAACAAGAATTATGAAAACCGTCGGACACATCCAGTTTTAATATTGCCAAATCCAAAGCATACCTATGTGGTTTATACTGATGCTAGTAACTACTACTCAGGTGCTGTTCTTAATCAAGTCGACGAAAACAACAAATTATTAGGCGTGGTCGCCTACGAATCCAGGAAATTTCAAGGAGCAGAATCTCCACCAGAACAATGGGGAGCATTATTGTGGAATGTTTGAAAGAGACCATCTATGTACGAAGTGCTCTGATGGCCAAACGCCGTATCACCTTTGTAACAATATTCGGACTGAGAGGCTTCATAATATCTTCATACGCAGGGCCCTGTCTATGGTGGGGTGGATCTAACATCTAACACTATATCTAACACTATATCTAACACTATATTTAGACTATATCTAGGCTATATCTAGACTATATCTAGATTACATCAAAACACTATAATTAGATGACGGGAAGCTTCAAGACTTGTCTCAACACTCAACAATAAAGTAATTGGCTTTGGATGACTCATGACTTGTCTATCCCCCTCCCCCCTCCCGGAAAGGTCACGTGACCTGTACTTACCTCTTCACAATTGCACCCACACACAATATCAAGACTCTTTCTTGAAATAGAGTTATGACGAAAATGAGGAGAATTCAAAACTCTAATTTGTTTTTCAAAATATTTTTTTGTGGGGAGGATAAAACGACCTGAGTCAATAGGTCGGAACTGGATATAAGCCCCGGAACTGCCACTTGCACCCTCGGAACAGGAAACCGGTCCCCCAGAAATAATCAAAACCACTAGTTCTTCTTAAATTGTAGGACTATTTACTGAATACTCCCTTCCTTATATGAATCTATCGATAAACCTCATATATACTAATTTACAATTTCCTTGAGTTGTTGGTCATTGACAATGGCGTACTTTGAATGAGCTCCTCATATCTAACACTATATTTAGATTATATCTAACACTATATTTAGACTATATCTAGACTATATCTAGACTATATCTAAGTCTATACCTGAGACTATGATCTGTAATACATCTAGACCAGCAATAGTGATCGGTGTAACCAACATAAGTATACCAGTAAATCTATACTATAAGCAATGAAGGCCCCATCAATATCAATCCAGTGCCATATCATTCATACCAGTAATGCATGTAATAGTAATAATAGTGATACTAATAATAGTAATAATAGTGATACTAATAATAGTAATAATAGTAATACTAATAATAGTAATAATAGTAATACCAATAATAGTAATAATAGTAATACCAATAATAGTAATAATAGTAATACCAATAATAGTAATAATAGTAATACCAATAATAGTAATAATAGTAATACCAATAATAGTAATAATAGTAATACCAATAATAGTAATAATAGTAATACCAATAATAGTAATAATAGTAATACCAATAATAGTAATAATAGTAATACCAATAATAGTAATAATAGTAATACCAATAATAGTAATAATAGTAATACCAATAATAGTAATAATAGTAATACCAATAATAGTAATAATAGTAATACCAATAATAGTAATAATAGTAATACCAATAATAGTAATAATAGTAATACCAATAATAGTAATAATAGTAATACCAATAATAGTAATAATAGTAATACCAATAATAGTAATAATAGTAATACCAATAATAGTAATAATAGTAATACCAATAATAGTAATAATAGTAATACCAATAATAGTAATAATAGTAATACCAATAATAGTAATAATAGTAATACCAATAATAGTAATAATAGTAATACCAATAATAGTAATAATAGTAATACCAATAATAGTAATAATAGTAATACCAATAATAGTAATAATAGTAATACCAATAATAGTAATACCAATAATAGTAATACCAATAATAGTATACCAATAATAGTAATACCATGACTAGTTCTTCTAATACCAGTATCATGATGACCGTTAAAGCCATTACCAGTAATAACAGTTGAATGACCACAATACCAGTACAAAAACACTAGGATCAGAGTGAATTTAATACCAGTAGACCATTTTTCCGATATCAGCTCAACCAGTAACAGTAACACCATCATAATGACCTGTGTATCAGTAGTATCAGTGTTTCAGCAAGTCGTGCTTATAACTTCCAGTAATACTACCAGTCATGATCAGTAACATCAGTCATGATCAGTAACATCAGTCATGATCAGTAACATCAGTCATGATCAGTAACATCAGTCATGATCAGTAACATCGGTCATAATCAGTAACGTCAGTCATGATGAGTAGTAGTAAAACTAATACTAGTATTAGTGTCGGAATCAGTAATAGCCATTAATGCCATTAGCAGTATATCAGTCCAAAATCCGTTTTCCCAACACTTGCAATGCTAGTAATGAGAGACTGAAACCAGTGAACTATTGACAGTAATTCAAGTTCCAGATCCAGATCCAGTAGTATCAGTCTGAGTTATAATCTGCGATTATACTTGGACGCATAGCTACAGTCTTTCTTGGCACTGTAAAATGTGGATCCTGGTTATTGTTGTATGAATGATCTATAGAGATCTAATAACGGTTGACATGGAGTTAATTTCCAAGACTCACCAATATTGCAAACCACAATTAGAGTTGAGTTTCACATTAAACTCTGTCTGACTTGGACCACACTTAAACCACACTTGACTATCATAGACTCGACTTAAACCATACTTGAATGATACTTAGTCATAGACTCAGACGCGGGTTCGTCCTTAGCTAATTTCAAAGTGTCACTTGAGTCATGGCCAGACTAGACAGTGCCATTCAGGCAAAGACATACTCAGAATCAGACAGACTCAGTAGTAGACCAGTAGACCAGTAGTAGACCAGTAGACCAGTAGTAGACCAGTAATAGACTCAAGTTTAAGTTCATAGACTCAGACTAGACTCAGAATCATAGCATTGAATATCTTAGAGTCCAACCTAAGATCATATTGAACTCATATTCAAAGTTATGAAGAACCATAGACTGACAAGACTTGTAATAGACTCATGCCCAGAGTCATATAGACTCGTACTCAGAGTGATGACAGAGTCTGTCTATATCCACAACCATTATAAGAGTATTCAGGACAATTCTCAGACTTAAGCATGATAGAGTGATACTTAGAATATAGACTCATTCTTAGAGTCATGGAGTTAGAATTGAGTCTCTAGATTAGACTCGCCTATCATTGCCTCTGAATAGGCTTGAGTTTCTAGAATGGATATTCCAAGTCAAATAATCATCCAGTTGCAATCAAACCCTTTTTGATCATAAACAAACCCCAGCATCTATTCATTGCTGATTGTCTTTTACCAATTGGTCTTCCTTGGCCAATCAATATTATTCCTCACTTATCACCCCATTATACCCTTATAGATCCTTATAATTATTCGGACTTCTAAGAATTCCCGTGAAGCCCCACGAATCCTCGTGAATCACTGTTAATCCTTATATCCTTATAGACTCTTATGGAGCTTTATGCTCCTAGGGGTCCTTCATCCAACACTCTATGTTGAACCGGTTCCGGACCAGCATTGGCTGATCTAGTCGAAACTCTTTAATGTCCCAATATATGCCAGAGTACCTGAGGCCATAGATACTTGTATAATGATTTTTTTTATCCCAGAGCACCTTCCAGAGTCTCTCGGGATATCATTTTAAGACATCTCTAGATATCCTTGGAAACATCTGTATATCTTTGAAGACATCTCTATATCTTTAAAGACATCTCTATATCTTCAAAGACATCCCTGAATATTCATGAGATATTCCATCATAAATATGTTTAAGATCTAAGAATCTTTCCGTATCAGCACCCTGGTTGCTGGTACTTCAGGTACTGCTACCTTTTTAGGTTCAATACCTTTTGGTACATCTGCCAATACCCTGGCTCAGTACCTGATCCAATAATTGGACGACATACCTCAATGTCATCTCACTTATAGACCAAAATGGGTTCACCCACATTGACTATCTCATCAATATTCAATTTCAAGTCAAAGGCCTTGGACAAGATAATCTTGAAGATCTTCTGCACATTGATGGAGTGACTAGTGGAGCAGAAGATTACCGGCAGCCGCATGGCCTTACCGAACTTCTTGGCCTGCACGGTGATCTCTTTCTGGTCCTGGGGCAGTAAGTCGATGAACTCGTCATACTTGGTCCCCACGAGAAATGGAATAGCCGTTTTGTTAAAGCCACGCACCTGCCTATACCATTCTTTGATGGAGTTAAGGGTGGATTTGCGCGTGAGGTCAAACATGAAGAGAATGGCCACTGCATCGTTGGACACTAGAGGTAACATGTTAATGAACTCTTTTTGGCCACCTAGATCCCAGATCAGGAAGGTAATATTGGTGCTGCGGATTTGGATTTTTTTGTCCATGAAATTGACGCCTAGCGTCTGGATATAGTCCTCGTCAAACGAGCCCTCCACGTACTTGACCATAAGTGACGTTTTGCCGATCTGGGAGTCTCCTATGAGGCCCACCTTGAGGGCAACTCTGCAGTTAGTAGATGAAAAGAAAACGAAAAAAAAGGATGCTAGAGAATCAGCAGAGGGATATCAGCGTAGAGGGACATACTGGTTGCTTTGTTCCTGTTCCATGGCGTTGTTATTGTTGATCTGTGGCCTTGAGGTAAGCGCGCCACACCAGTACACCACCAGACGACTTTATATAGTACCGAACAGTACCAGACCAGACAGAACAGGTATAGTATCCAGGTGGCATTTTTTTCCTTCCTTCCTTCCTTCCTTTCTTTTTTTCACTTTGGTAATCAAGAAATAAAGTGGGCATATTCCTCAGTTCAATGGTTCCAGAAAAAAAAAAAGGACACCTTGGTTCTTGGGGAAGGGTGGTGGTGATGTATGCAGGATACACTTGATCATTTCCCCACACCAACAAAAACTAGAAAGAAAAAGTCACGGGGTATTTCAAAAAAGTAATTTTGGTGAGGCCTGTATTTTCATCAAGAAATAAACAAAGTCCATAATACCTCGTAGAGCCTCTCGTAGTCAAATGACCACCCAGACTCCAATAGTTTTTCCAGATCTTTTGTGGGTCCAGGGCCAACCAGTAACAAGTATCATCACCAGAATTATTAGACCCATTTAAAATCAAGTGTCTTTGATGAAATACCATATGATATTCTTTCAACCTTTTGAATTTCTTAAATTCCACAACTAAATCAGTCTCGTTAATCACACACCATATATCTGGAATAGAAGACCACATTGGCCCGTCTGAAATTGAAACATACTCGGCGTTTATCTTTAGTTTCAAATTTCAATCCTTATCAAATCAGAAATTTCTCCAATGTCATACCAAGATACCTCATAATTATGACCAAACTCAATGGAAGAATGAACAGTCAAAAGTCACAGTTTACTACCCACTAAAATTATCCACTTAAAACTATCAAATTCCTTATTGTATAGCAATCCAGAGGTCATTCATTGAATAGGAAGTACTGGAAATATAGAAGCCCTATTTGTTCATTCTTAATGAGGATTGTTCAAAGTAGCCTGTAATTAACGAGCACTGTAATAGTACCGCTTAAGCACTGTAATGTTATCCGGACTTCTTGAAGCATTGTCTTATAGTAGCTTGCTCTTAATAGAGTAGTTAATAAAGGAGTCATGGAGTCATGGAGACATGGACTTGGACTTGGACAGGGACATGGACAGAATAGGGAGTCAGAAAGCACTTAGTGTAGTCGATCCTTAAACCACTTCAAAGCATTGGCAGCCCACATCATATAATGAGAAAGAAAAGCCCATAAAAAAAACAAACTCACTCTTGATTAAAAGAGGGAATGGCCTCCTTTTATAGTTTGGAGAGTGCGGATCCTGAAACAAATGCACGGTGGTGAGGGGCTTGCAGATGGCTGCGAAAACGCTACCCTCACTAATATATAAAGGCACCCCCCCGTCGCGTTTTTGGCAGCTCCAGATTTACCACTTCTCTAAGTCGCACTACTAATGAACATCAAACCCATGACCATTTAAACTTACGAATGAGATGAATTAATATCACCGGGTTTTTATGGCAAACCGGGAACCAACCTCATGAAGTAGAATCGGGAGGTGACATCAGAATTAACCAGGAACTAAAATCAGGAACTAAAATCAGGAACTAACCAGGAAAAGACCAGGAACCAATCTCAGGAGGTAATCAGGAATCACTCTACTTTATGAAGTAGCATCAGGAACTAACCAGAAATTAACATCAGAAATAATGTCAGAAAGTAACACCAGGAATTGACCAGGATTTAATCTACTTGCTAAATTGTTGTTACGTCAGGTACTCTGTTTACTATGTTCATTTGCCGATGATTTCTCAAAGGAAGAGTCTGAGCTGCTTTTTTAGTGTTTTCAACAGAAGGCTGGTAGATGGTTGGTTGATAAGTGAATGGCTGGTTAGAAGTCTTTATTCAATGGAAGTTGTTAGTCAGGAAGTTGTTAGTCAGGAAGATATGCTCCATAATATTTCAATAGGTAAAGCACTACCTATGGTGGATCTGACATTACTTCATGAACGAACATCAGAAAGTGACACAGGGAATGAATAACCACAAAATACGAGCCAAAGCGTTTCTATGAATACCTATGACCATGATGAAGGAAATAGTCCGCCAGACTGACATTTAATAAAAGTTTATGGAGGATTACTCGGGCCATACAATTGTCTAGCGAACATCAGCCGTCCAGACATAGCACACAATGTGAGCAAATCCAGTTCATACACCAAAGAAGCAACTAAATCAAACCAAAGGCAGCTAAAGAAAGTGTTGGCTTTTTTTAGTGATACAGAAGACTGGCTCATCAACATTACGAAACAGTTACACCCGGATAACAAGGTGAAATTGTATGCATTCAGCGACACATCTATCGCCAATGAAGAAAATTGAAATTGCAGACAGGTTTCTGTCAGCTTCAACACTTCCACCAATCGGTCCTATAAAATGTCTCCTCATAGGCCTTCTGGATCTTACCTAGCCAAAGTGACCTCAAAGTATACCACTCTAAGCTATAATATTTTATGGTATGGTGGTGAAGTGATTGAGTTTTTGAGTGGTGGGTGTCTACTAAGTGCAGGCTCCTTACATGAATTAAAAAAGCTTAACTCAAAAGAATCTAATTTAGATAAGCCAGAAAGAAATGTTGGGAGCTGTTCATCATGATAATAACGAATACTGACAAGATCCATAGAAGGTCAGAATAATGAAAAAGAAGTGGTGCTTGAACTATGAGAAGAGATGGTTGAAATAAGGAAGATCTTGAAATACTGACTGGAAAAACATACTAAGGAGACCAGTTAGAGTACTAGAGTCAGAATGGCTCCAACTAATGGCAGATATTAAACAACCAAGGCCATGATAACTGAGGTCATGATAACTGAGGTCATGATAACTGAGGTCATGATAACTAAGGCCATGATAACTAAGGCCATAGATCCAGACAAAACAAGCTATTGATCAGATAGAAGGGATTGATTTACAAGTGACTAAAAATGAGTATTGGAAATGAAGCATAGTGTCATCTCAACCTTTCATCCTTTCAGCCTTTCAGTATGGATACGGAAATTGAAAGTTCTTAATTATCAATTGAAAGGAGAAGGAGAAGGAAAAGGAGAAGGAGTTATTGAATGCTACAAACGTGTTCTGCATAGACTCCCTCAATGAGTCCCAATTGTTGATGTTTTAGCGTTTTACGCTTTCAATTGTGGAGCAGTGATAACAATTGTTGGATTCATATAAATTCAACACTAGAGATTCGTGACAGATTTACTTATCCGTCCAGTTTCAATGTTGCAGATTTCTCTTTTCTTATAGGCCAACCCACATTGGTCTATATGCAGGTTGGCTTAAAGAATCGTCCTAGCAACAATTCCACCTAACAACAATTTCACCTTGTGTTAGAAATGTGCTCTTCTTTATATGGAACAAATGTTCTATTCACGTTCCCGTGGAATGGGTGAACCTGACCTTTACTCACGTGCCAGAGCAGGCACGTGATCGTAAGGTACAGAAGACCCGCAAGTTGTTTAAATCGGGTCTCACAGTCTCACAGTCTCACTATTAGTGTTGGTCTCACTACAGAGTTATTCAAGACTACTATACAAACCAACGCGGCAACACGATTCAAACCAAAGACACAGAATGATTCAAACCATAGCAACAAAATTGAATTAACCAATGATTCAAAACGTTTTGTTCCCCTTCTCACATAGTCTTTCAGACCGAAAGGGCGGAATGTTCTTCACATCAACTTTCATATATTGGAGAATTCAATAAGAACTGAATCGTGAAATCTGGAAGATGGTCTCATATCTACTACATTTGGGAGTGTCTTACAGTACCAAACAAGGGCCATACCGGGACGGAACATGAACAGCTTTCCTTGTTATCGTGTATGCAACAATTTTGTTAGGGATGTTCAACAAGACAAAATTTGAATCATTGGCTGGTTTCATTTTTCTAGTGTGGGTTGAGTGTTTTTTGAAAATCACTGTTTCAGTCAGTGTCACTGTATCAGTCTCACAGTCTCACAATCTCAGTCTCACTCACTCATTCACAGTCACAGTCTCACACAGTCTCACACACTCATTCACTCAGTCTGAGCCTATCACTACTCACCAAAAACAAAAGTTCTCTGGCTCCAAACAATTTGCACACCTCCTCCTGGTTGGTAATATGTCTGGAGGACCTGTGTTATGGTAGAACAAACAATTGATTGGTTCTGTTGTATAATTAGTGCTCTACTGTAGCACATAATAGGATATAACGTAGTACATAAATTGATAGAATGTAATACATAAATTGATAGAATGTAATACATAGTTGGCATTTAAGATATACGTAACATTTGAAAAAAAATCAGAGCACTTAGAGCACTTTAAATGTAGTGGACGTTTCCGAATCATTATATGGGTATACGGGGTCAGGAACTTTTTGGAATTACTGTGAGAGTATGGCCAGTCACGTGACTATTGAGTGGGTTTTTTTTTTCCCACTTAGTCTAGTTGCTAATATTATGGACTTTATAATTACTCATATGTTAGTATAATATGTTAGTAAGTCTAAATCCATCCAGTCTATGTTAAGGGTAACTAATCTGACCCTAGATTTTGCCTGCAGTTCCTATTCAACAGGCATCTACTATTATGTCCTATTCCTCGAGACATAACAGTCTACTACTACTACTACTACTCTACTACTACCACTATTACTAAACAGGTACTACTACTACTACTACTACTACTACTCTACTACTACCACTATTACTAAACAGGTACTACTACCACCAATTACTACTACTACTGACTACTGACTACTACTACTACTACTACTACTGACTACTGACTACTGACTACTACTACTACTACTACTACTACTCTACTACTACCACTAATTACTACTACTACTACTGACTACTGACTACTACTACTACTACTACTACTACTACTACTACTACTACTACTCTACTACTACCACTAATCACTACTACTACTACTGACTACTGACTACTACTANAGATGGAACTATAAGCTATAATAACTTTTAAATCAGTTTGTCTTAATGTTATTATTGATGTATAAATAATAGTAATAACACATAAAACATAAACTAATGGAGTATATAAAACTGCTGCATCAGATAGTGTAGGTAATATTAATCTAATTATAGCATAAACAGCTAATTTTAATATAACTCCAGCTAATAATATAGATCCAGCTAAAGGAGATTCTGAATGAACAACAGGTAATCAAGTATGAACTGGTGCTAAAGGTGTTTTTACAGCTATACCTATAGATATAGCTAAAAATAATATACATCGTAAATCAATTGATAAAACTAATAAACTAGTAGCTTGATAATCAGTATTATCTAATAAAATTCTAGTACTATACTAGTACTACTACTATTGTTACTGCTACTACAGCTTTATACAGCTTACTACTACTACCATATGACTCTACTACTGACTACTACTACCATATGACTCTACTACTGACTACTACTACCATATGACTCTACTACTGACTACTACTACCATATGACTCTACTACTGACTACTACTACCATATGACTCTACTACTGACTACTACTACCATATGACTCTACTACTGACTACTACTACCATATGACTCTACTACTGACTACTACTACCATATGACTCTACTACTGACTACTACTACCATATGACTCTACTACTGACTACTACTACCATATGACTCTACTACTGACTACTACTACCATATGACTCTACTACTGACTACTACTACCATATGACTCTACTACTGACTACTACTACCATATGACTCTACTACTGACTACTACTACCATATGACTCTACTACTGACTACTACTACCATATGACTCTACTACTGACTACTACTACCATATGACTCTACTACTGACTACTACTACCATATGACTCTACTACTGACTACTACTACCATATGACTCTACTACTGACTACTACTACCATATGACTCTACTACTGACTACTACTACTACGACACTGCACTGACTGATCTTATAAATGCTAGGTAAATTTACTATGGCTAATTAAAGTTAACTACTTGTTGAGGTCTCTTTAGGCAAATCATTTAGTGATCAAAATAAATAAATAATAATCAGGAGTTTGAAAAGATTCATCGTATAACAATAGGATTATATATTAAATCATCATTAATGTATCAAGCTTCTTATCGTATTCATAAACACTTCCTAAAAATAAAAGATATATATTTTTTTAAATAAAAGTATCTTTGATTTATATTTTACATTACATA
This sequence comes from Metschnikowia matae var. maris, assembly GCA_002370695.1. Classification (NCBI taxonomy): domain Eukaryota; kingdom Fungi; phylum Ascomycota; class Pichiomycetes; order Serinales; family Metschnikowiaceae; genus Metschnikowia; species Metschnikowia matae. The sequence continues at coordinate 65,260 of NKZH01001967.1, read as the reverse complement.
AAATCATTCGCTTTTTATATTTATCCTTTACCTTCTACACTATATATATAATTTCCATTTTATTAATTTTATATATTACTTCCTATAAAAATACATGTATGTATAAGGCTTACCAAGTTTCCATAATAAGACTTTAATGAACGATTTAGATTATAGCTATATCCCGATGATTTTTTTTTATTATTAAGTCATATAATAATATCCGTAACGTCGATATTATTTAAATCATATATAGTAACCAAAAACTGATCATGTTACTTTCCTATAACGAGATTTTAATCCACTGATCATGGTTGTTATAGCACTATGGGTACTACTTTCATACTACTTATAGTTACTTGGACTGGCTGAGTTGGTTCTTGAACTGGCCACTTGCTCTACACTACTACTATAGATACTACTAACAGCTGACCATAATTACTCATTACTACTACAAGACATTATGTATATACTACTTCTTGGTGTTGCTGTTGAACTGAAGCCACTCCACTCTACTCTCTGCCCTATACTCTCTACTATGACTCTGACTATACTATGACTATACTATGACTATACTATGACTCTGACTATACTATGACTCTGATTATACTATGACTATACTATGACTATACTATGACTATACTATGACTATACTATGACTATACTATGACTATACTATGACTATACTATGACTATACTATGACTATACTATGACTATACTATGACTATACTATGACTATACTATGACTATACTATGACTATACTATGACTATACTATGACTATACTATGACTATACTATGACTATACTATGACTATACTATGACTATACTATGACTATACTATGACTATACTATGACTATACTATGACTATACTATGACTATACTATGACTATACTATGACTATACTATGACTATACTATGACTATACTATGACTATACTATGACTATACTATGACTATACTATGACTATACTATGACTATACTATGACTATACTATGACTATACTATGACTATACTATGACTATACTATGACTATACTATGACTATACTATGACTATACTATGACTATACTATGACTATACTATGACTATACTATGACTATACTATGACTATACTATGACTATACTATGACTATACTATGACTATACTATGACTATACTATGACTATACTATGACTATACTATGACTATACTATGACTATACTATGACTCTGACTATACTGCACTATGACTATACTATGACTATACTATACCTGACTGAACCCTGACTGAATCCTATATTATACACTACTGTATATTATCCATAGATGTAGATTATCTAACACCATATACTAATGGGGAGGCCAGGGCTCATAACAAAGGTATACAGCAACATACACCCACCCACACCATACACCCGTACACCCATACACCAGGAAAATACCCCCTCCCTAAATCTAATCTTCCATATACTTAAACATCTAAATCTACAAACCCATAATCTCCCCAAACTCTTTGATTTAATCTCCCATTGAAAATAATATATTGTGAGGTAGTTGATATACATATAGATAGGGCGCGAGCCCTAGAGTCACGTGCACACACAGCACCATAATCAATGGCCCACAGTGCGCGACTAAAAAAAAATTCTTCACCATACAAAAAAATCTCCTCCTCCTCTTTTTTTTACTACACTAACAATGGCTGTCGGAAAGAACAAGAGATTGTCGAAAGGCAAGAAAGGAATGAAAAAGAGAGTCGTCGACCCTTTCACCAGAAAGGAGTGGTACGACATCAAGGCCCCTACCACGTTCGAGAGAAGAGACGTTGGTAAGACCTTGATCAACAAGTCCACTGGTTTGAAGAACGCCGCCGATGGCTTGAAGGGCCGTGTGGTGGAGGTTTGTCTTGCTGACCTTCAAGGTTCCGAGGACCACTCTTACAGAAAAGTTAAGTTGAGAGTGGATGAGGTTGAAGGTAAGAACTTGTTGACCAACTTCCACGGCATGGACTTCACTTCCGACAAATTGAGATCTTTGGTCAGAAAATGGCAATCCTTGGTTGAGGCCAATGTTACTGTCAAGACTGCTGATGACTATGTGTTGAGAGTGTTTGCCATTGCTTTCACCAAGAGACAAGCCAACCAGGTCAAGAAGACTTCTTACGCTAAGTCCTCCAAGTTGAGAGACGTCAGAAAGAAGATGATCGAGATCATGCAAAGAGAAGTGTCCAATGTGACCTTGGCTCAATTGACCTCCAAGTTGATTCCTGAGGTCATTGGTCGTGAGATCGAGAAGTCTACCCAAGCCATCTTGCCTTTACAAAACATCCACATCAGAAAGGTTAAGTTGTTGAAGCAACCAAAGTTCGACTTGGGTGCTTTGTTGGCTTTGCACGGAGAAGGTTCTACTGACGACAAGGGAAAGAAGGTTTCCTCTGGCTTCAAGGACGTTGTTTTGGAATCCGTTTAAATACTCAATATATATAATGAGACTGTGTCTGATTGCTTTGTCCACCGGTCAAGGCTACATTAATTAATAGTCCTTTAGATATATGGCTCTTACACCATTAAGTATATTAGTCCTCTTCTTTAGTTCCATTATAATTAATAGTGGTGGTGGTGTTGGTAGTAGTGGTCTATAATTAAATGCTCCTGCATATAAGACCATATTCCTGTACACAATGAAGGTTGCACCCCAAATCAATCACCCTGCATCAATTACCACCACCAAAACTTCCCTGAACAATCATGTTAGGTCATTCTATCACTTTCCCCATTAGTATAATATATCTATATCTATATCTATATCTATATATATATGTATATATGTATTGATGTGCCAATGTATATGTGACTATATACGTGACTATATACAGTCGCGACCAAAAACGTTCGGTGATGCAGCGAAGCTTTCTCATTCCCGAGTAATATGCAGGTCTCAGCCTCACTCCCCTCGACGCTTCAATACAGCAAGTGCACTTTCTCTCCACCCTTCCCCAATTACTCATTTCGCTTTTCTTCCACATTCGGTCAATGACTAGTGTATGTATATGTTTCAGATGTGTTTCAGAATCTGACTCAATTGGGCTATTTCTCTGGCATTAAGATCTACATGGACCCTTGTTCCCCTGTCCCCATATTGGTGTCCCTTGCTGTATTGCTCTCGTTGCTCCAACGTGTTACAAGTTTCGTGTTTCATCCATGTTTCATGTTTGTTTCAAGTTAGTTTCATGTTAGTTTCATGTTTCATATTTCATGTTTCATGTTTGTTTCATGTTTCTTGTGTGTTGCGAGGCTGTAAAGGCTTGACTCCTCTATGATTATATGTTAATCATTGAATTTCGTGTTTCATCGTGTTTCATCGTGTTCATTGGTCCATGCTCATAACCATTCTGGTTATAGCCTTCATAACCACTCATGCTCATTTCCACATTTCAACACTTCAACATTCCCACATTCTCATGGTTCATGTCTGGTGTCTTATATTTATGGTGTCTCATTTGGTGTCTCATTTATGGTGTCTCATAGTTCATGTCTCATAATTCATGTCTCATAGTTCATGTCTCATAATATAATATGCTCATGGCTATTGTGTTCATGTCTCATGTCTATGATATCTCATGTCTCATGGTCCAAGGTCCATGGTTTATGTCTATGATGTCTCATGTCTCATTTCTCATATATTATGTGTCATATCATGGCATATTAGATGATGTCTCATTGTGTTTATGATGGTCTATGTTTATGATGGTCTATGTTCATGATGATCTATGTTTATGATGGTCTATGTTTATGATGGTTATATCATTGATACTGATTTCATACGTGATTTATCTTTGCCGGCTTCCATGTGTTTGTCAAGCCACACCCTCCCCTCCCCCCAATTAATACTAACCGCAGGAACGAAATTACGAGCCCAACGGCTCGGCAGCAAATAAAGACGATGTGGCACAGAAGAATCGGGAGGCACGTGCTCAAGCTACTCAAGCTCGGCCACCCGTGGATGGATCTGACCATCCTGAAAAGACACAGCTGGAAAAAGTGGCACTCAAGGCCAAGCCGTCTTTTGATTGGCAATCCATTGGGTCATGGGATACAAACCCTACGGCCGATAAAATCAAAGCCCTTAAAGTGACAAAAGTAATTGAAGATTACGTCATCGACCATTTCTATGGAGACTGGTACTGGAACACCATTATCCCTGTGGGAGTGTGTTTCTTTGCGTATGCATTTGCCTGGCTTGGTTTTAGTGTGTTATGGTTGTTGGTGGTACTTTTATGTGCCAGTTCGGTGTATCGGGCCGAGTACCGGAGGTTCAACCGGGATGTACGTGATGATATGCTCCGGATCAATTCGTCCAACCGCTTGGAGGATGAATTGGAAACCATGGAATGGTTGAACTCTTTCATGGCCAAATTCTGGGTCATCTATATGCCGGCTTTATCGGAAATGGTATTGTTTCAAGCCAATGAGGTGATGAAGGACCAGGCGCCTGGGTTTGGTATTGAAGCCATTTCCTTGGACGAATTCACCTTGGGTTCTAAAGCTCCAAGAGTGGACTCCATCAAATCTTATACTAGAAAGGGTAAGGATCATATTGAGATGGACTGGGCCTTTTCTTTTACTCCTAACGATACTGATGATATGACCAAAAACGAGTTGAAGAAGAAGATCAATCCAAAAGTGGCTTTAGGAGTGACCGTGGGTAAGGCATTCATTTCCAAGTCTTTGCCTATTTTGGTGGAGGATATGTCGTTCACTGGTCGCATGAACATTAAGTTGAAGTTGACTGAGAGCTTTCCTCACGTGAAAACGGTGTCTGTGCAGTTCTTGGAGCCTCCAATCATTGATTATGCCTTGAAACCGGTGGGTGGAGATACACTCGGAATTGACATCATGTCGTTTATCCCCGGTTTGGCCTCGTTTGTCAATGGACTTATCCACTCCAATTTGAGGCCTATGTTGTATGCTCCCAACTCGCTTGATATCGATGTGGAGGAAATTATGGCCCAGCAATCCAATGATTCCATTGGTGTGATTGCATGTACGGTCAAACGAATCACCAACTTGAAATCAGCCACTGAACTCAAGGATAATGTGTTCAATCCGTATGTGGAGATGAAAATCTCCAATAATGCGGCCATCTCCGAGAGAACCAACGCCAAAAAAAACACCACCAACCCGGTTTACTTGGAGACAAAGTATTTATTGGTGAATGCGCTTGAAAATAACCATTTGACATTCAATGTGTTTCACTTAGTGCCGGATCAAATGGAAGATACGCCTCTTGGAGTCGTGCAGGTTCCCTTGGTGGATCTCTTACAAGAGGAGGTGCAATTGGGAGTCAAGAAGAATATCATTGAGTCTGGAAAGGTGGTGGGTCAGCTTGAATTTGATTTGAGATGGCATGAGAGTTTGAAAGCTGATGTTTTAGAGGATGGTACTAAGGAGGAACACATTGATACTGAAACAGGAATCATGAAGCTTTCAGTGTTTGGAGCAGCAGATTTGGATGTGTCCAAGTCGGTGATTGGCTTATTGAGTCCATATGCTGAGGTATATGTGAATGGTGAATTGATCAAGGTATCAAGAAAATTGAAGAAGACCAATGAACCTTCATTTGGTGTGACTTTTGAATCGCTTGTGACTCAACAGTCCAGTACTCAGATTCAAGTGCTTGTGAAAGATTCTGCTGAGGATGTGATTGTGGGACGGTTAGATGCCAATTTGCAAGACTTGGTATTTGAGTCTTCCCGTGGTCAACAATGGATCACTGCTCCTCCTATTACTGAAAATGGAATCCCCACCAAGTTCTGCATTGGAGCCAAATGGAAAGCTCTTTCTTTTGATGATGAGGAGTTGAATATCCAAACAAATGCACCTATCGGAGGCTTAAGGCTCCATTTACGTCATTGTGAAGGTTTGGTCAACTTGGAGTCGGTGGGAGATGTGGACCCATACGTTCGCGTGGTGCAAAATGGTAAGTTGAAGTCCAAAACACCAATCATTGGCAATACCTCCAACCCATATTATAACCAGGTGTTCTTTCTTTCGGTGACCAACGAACACCAACATGTGCTTTTGGATATTTTGGATGCTGAACCAGAAGGTAAAGATAGACCTTTGGGATCATGTGCTATTGCCGTCAAGGACTTTTTGAAGAAGAACCTGGCCGGTTATTTCCTTGGTTATGATGGTTCAGAAGAGGTGATTGAGCAGCCTGTGCTTTACAATGGAAAGTCGTATGGATCGATGTTCTACTCGGTGTCGTTTATTCCAACTCTTCCAGTGTACACACGGACTCAATTGGAGAATCTCGAGGAGCTTGAAAGGTTGAAGAAAGAAAGGGCAAAGAAGGAGCAAAAACGACTTGAGGCCGAGGAGAAGAAGTTCAAGGAGAATCCAGATATGTATGAGTGGATCGATATGGAAGATGATGTGATTCCTGATGCAGAGAAAATCGAGATTCCTTTGGAGAAGGCCATCAAGTACCGGTCCGGAAATATCATTGTGCAACTTGTGGGAGGCCAGTTCAATAAGCCCGATTACTATGTGCACGTCTTATTTGATGACCACGCTTATCCTTCAAACGTGTCACCCAAATGTGAAAGCAGAGAACTCAGTGCTCATACCAAAGCCGAGGCATTTATCCGAGACTTGCCCAATTCGAAGTTGGTTCTTCGGATTGCTAAGAAAAGAGAAGTGGAAGATGATGATGAGATTGTGGCTGAAAAGATCTTCTCCACGTTGGATGTGTTGGAGAAATCATACTATAAACCACTTAAACTCAAGGTCAACCATAAGAACTGGGTGGATGTTCAATTGGAGTTCATTCCATCTGCAGCCAAATTGGCTCCATTGGATACAGTATTGGACGTTGGATACCTTAAATTGGATATCTTGGGAGCAGAACACCTTCTTCCTGCAGACAAGAACGGCAAGTCTGACCCCTTATGTGTGGTTAAATTAAATGGGGTTGAAGTTCACAAGACTGATAAAAAGAGACGGACTTTAGATCCACTTTGGAATGATGCTATTGAGTTCCCCATGTTATCGAGGTCAAAACAAACCCTTATTTTGGAGGTGTATGATTGGGACTTGACTCATGATGATCGTCTTTTGGGTAGGGCCAATGTGGATCTCTCTACACTTACACCAAATAGTTCTACTCACTTCAAATTGGATTTGGATACCCAGGGAGCTCTTAACTTGAGAGCTACTTTCAAGCCTGAATATGTGAGACCAGCATTATCGAAAACCAATGGGTTGCCCATCAATTTCGGTGACATTACAGGTGCTCCACTTAAGGTTGTTGGAGGAGCAGCCGGTTTAGCTGGAGATGCAGTTGGAGGTGGAGTTGGGCTTGTTTCCGATGGAGTGGCCAAGGGAACATCATTCTTGAAAGGTCTTGGAAAGCATAAGAAGAGTGAAGAGAAAGAAAATGAAGAGGCAGAAAAGGAATCCAAGGCTAAGAAGGCTGGAAAGGACAAGGATGCAGGAGAAGAAGACCAAGACCAAGACCAAGATGAAGATAGTGATGCAGTTTCTGCTACATCCAGTGAAAAGGCAAGAAAAGAAGAAGAAGAAAAGGAGAATGAGGAGGAAGACAATAGACAAGGAGCACCTGCACCTGAGGAACAGATGGAGCATAGTGAAGCACCCGAATTGAAGAATTCCGTTCCTAACGTTGTTCCTGAATTATTACCTCCTCCCCAAAAACCTAATGGTGCCAATGGTCATCGCAGAAGTGCAAGTACATCCACCGAGGTCAGCTCCATTAAACTGGGAGCCATTGGAGGTGCAGGAATCCCCGGTCGGGTGAATATTATGAGTGCTAGTGGGTTCAGTGGCCATGCTTTAGATGTGAAGACGTCATTGGTGGTGGCAGGAAAGAATAAGGATATTCATAAGACCAGAACTGCTAAGACTAAAGATGGGTCTTGTTCATGGAATGAGTCTGCGGTGTTTAAAGCTCCTACTGATGGATTCTTAAGTTTGAGTGTTCGTGAACGCAAGACTTTTGGTAAGAGCACTACCGTTGGTTCCGTTGAAATTGCTTTGGCGGATTATGTGGATTCTGATGTTACTCATACTGTACAAGTTGGAGAAGGTAGTGTGACGTTCCATTTACGGTATGTGACCACTCAATTGTGATTGGACAATCTTGGGGTTCCCGCTTACGAAGTATGCAATATTTAATAATAGTAACTGTTTTTTTTTTAAAAAAAAAATTACTATGTTTGTAGCTGCTAGATTTTTGAAGTTTATATGCTTTGTATTTTTTTTTGGTTGGTAAAGTTTCCGGGGGTGCTATTATGCAGGATAAAAGGATTTATATACAAGAACCGGGCATTATATACAGTTCCGACCTATTGACTCAGGTCATTTTATCCTCCCCACCAAAAAAACAAATCAGGTAAAATTAAGTTTTTTGGGTTTATTAGAAGTTTGGGATGAGGGTTCCGTTTTTGGAAAATCTAGAAATGTGGGTTTAAAAGGGTTAAAAGGTGGATATGATGATTGCACGTGAGATGCACGTGACTTAAATAACCGGAATTGGAAGGAGCAAAATCCGGGACTTATATACAGGTCCGACCCGATATTAACTTACTTAAGGTGTTTTAATCTGCTCACTAAAATCATTTTTAATGGGTATGAAGTATTGGTTGTTACAGGGTAAGTTTGGATGATTTGAGAACTTTTCAATTGGTGTTTTTGGGAGAACTAAGAGATGGGGGGAGGAGGTGGTGGTAGTTTGCACGTGACTTGCACGTGATTCATTGATAATGTATAGTCGGGTGGGAACTATAAAGTAGTTCCGAGGGTACACAGACCTTCACCAGCTCCAAGGTTATACAGTGGCAAGATATTAAGGTCTGAAATCAATCAATAGACTATTTTTTCCCCAATAAAGAAAATACATCTTTTTTTAAACATCCCCTTATATTTCGTGTTTCCAGATGTTCAGCCATTTTGGTTGCAAAATTAATACATCCAACAAACCATCAATATGACATAAAAAAACAACAAGACAACACAAAACAAAATAACAAAACAAAACAAAACAAAACAAAACAAAACAAAAACAACACAAAACAAAACATAAAAATTAGATACGGTTTATAAGACATCAACTTGAAGTTTAATTTTTTCATTTGATACATCCAGAGTATGTATCTTACCGTAGGACACTGATCTCATAGTCTCATCAAGATATGTAGACACTTCAGAGAAGGTGTTTACTTCAGAGAAAGTGTTTACTTCAGAGAAGGTGTTTACTTCAGAGAGGGTGTTTACTTCAGAGAAGGTGTTTATTATCAGGAGTAAATGAAGCAGAGGTGTGTGTGTGTGTGTGTGTGTGTGTGTGTGTGTGTTCATTGAAGTATTATCTATACGAGGTGTTCAAAAAATAGAAAAATGCAAGTCTCGGGATGAAAGCGTCTCCCCCGAACAAGGCCAAAAAAAAAAAAACAAAAAACAAACAAAAAAAAAACAGTGGATTACTAGGCTATGCCAAAGAAAAATTTCAAAACCCCAAAATCACTCCGATCTTCTTGACACATTTTCTTTGAGTGTACAATTGCTTCAGTTATTTGGGAAGAGTACAAGATGAACGGCACTCGTTCGCACTCGTTCGCACTCGTTCGATTCAATACGGTATTGGAAACCCTGATTCTGATTTCAAAAAGCTTGATCTATATTACTATTATATCAAGACGTTTATCACTTATCGAAAACCAATAAAGCGAAGAATTGATATTGAAGCTCCTGACTCATTAACTACGGAGAAAACGGAGAAAACGGAGAGAACGGTGAGAACGGTGACAACTATCAACTATGACAACTATGACAACGACATTATCGAGTACAACAAGAGGGACATTTTCTTTTTGCTACGAGTCAGTGGACAACCCCCCCCCCCCCCCCCCCCCCCCCAAAAAAAAAAAAAAAAAAAAACAACTTCATACTTATCTGGTTGATCCTGCCAGTAGTCATATGCTTGTCTCAAAGATTAAGCCATACAAATCTAAGTATAGCATTATACAGTGAAACTGTTATGTTCTTTTAATACATTTATACAAATAAATGAATACAGTGTTATTCGAAACAATTCAGACCTACGCGACAGAATGTTAAAACCACACTAAGTAAATCTCAACAACCCAATAGTTCGAGGATTTCCTGGTTTTAATACTAAATAAAGATTTCTCATAAACGGTTTATTTTAAATCCTGGCTTGTTGACAATTTTAAAGTCGTAAGTACTATACTTTGTCAATTATTGGTCTGCTTAATTTTGTTAGTCTGGTTTGAAATATATTGCCGCACTGGTTTGAAGAGTATTGAAAAAGACTGTATTCGAAACGATTCAGATCAGCGCGACAAATTGATTCAAACCAGCGCGACAAAACGATTCAAACCAGCGCGACGAAACGATTCAAACCTACGCGACAGAATGTTTCGGTCCACACTAGCAAAATTGAATAAACCACTTTTCGTTTACTAATCACATAGCCTTTCCCAAGGTGTTATATACAGGATAACCATAAAATCAGTTCAGTTTCTGTTCCGTACTGCAAGATTCCCAAATGTAGTACATATATTAGGCAATCCTCCAGAGATTTAAGATTTACGATTTAAGATTTCAGAATATAGTTAATCCAATGAAAGTTGGTGTGAAGCATTACGCTATTTGGTTTGAAAGGATGTGCTAAGTGGTACGAAACGAAACTTTGTGAATTAGTGGTTTGTTTAATTTTGCTAGTGTGGTCTGAATCGTTTTGTCGCGTAGGTCTGAATCGTTTTATCATACTGGTCTGACGCGTTTCGAATAACACTGTACTATGATGGTATATGGTGTTATAGGGATTACTGTGTGAGTGTAGTACTATGATGGTATATGGTATTATAGGGATTACTGTGTGAGTGTAGTACTATGATGGTATATGGTTATATGGTATTACTGTGGTGTTACTATGGCAGTTTAGTGGCTAGTATAAGCTCAGTATTGATCGTGCGTAATACTAAAGACTAATAAGAGACAAAGTGACAATTTGGTACACACACACCCATACTAAGTGAAAGTGTATTACTATAAGTATACTAAGCTGGCAGACTAGATACAGTACATGAGTAACCACCAATACTTTAAAATATAAGAGGTAATGAATTTGGGAGGTGATAACAAAATGATGATTTGGTGGAATTGGGGTGGAACTGAGAGAGTTGCTGCAGTCCTGAAGCACACGTGACCAGCATGACTGCTTTTCCCGATAAAGAATAAGAGCGCGCACCCGTGCACCACCTTTAATGCAGGCCGCGAAGCGAGAAAAAAAAATCCTCAAAGAATTTGCATACACCTGAAAAAATCCCATAGACTCCTGTTTTATTCTATCACCAGAAACTAGACAATATGAGCCAAACTGTATGTTTTATTTTCTCCGCAATCAATGCACAACCCTCCTTTTGGTCTTCCTTAGACATGTCCTTCCTGTTCTGATATCTTCGTGTTCTGATATCTTCCTGTTATGATATCAATCCGTGGTTCCACACTTCCATAGTGTTATCAGGTTAACAGTCTACAGTTTACAATGTCCTATTCCAGTGAGAAGATCTGAAGTACATAAGTTCTGAACATGTTTCAGTCCAGTTTCAGTCTTGTTTCAGATTGTTTTGGAATGGTTTCATTACAGTTTCAGATTGTTTCAGTATAGTTGCAGATCGTTTTAGTTTGTTTTGGGATGGTTTCAGATGTTTAGTGTATTGTACAATCAACAACCAACAAACACCCCAACTGAGCTATCACTACTGACTAATATTACTGTTCTGATTCTACCTGTGACTTATGTTCTGTACTTAATGTCACTACTTACTTTGACTTTGACTGAGACTGAGACTTTGTCTGTGACTGTCTATGGGTGACCAATATATATACATATTCATATACTAACTTCAGGCACCTCGCCCACACAAGTTGCGTGCCTCGATTGTTCCAGGTACCGTGTTGATTTTGTTGGCCGGTAAATACAGAGGAAAGAGAGTTGTGTTCTTGAAGCAATTGGATGATGGCGCTTTGTTGGTGTCCGGTCCATTCAAGGTCAACGGAGTTCCATTGAAGAGAGTCAACCAACGTTACGTTATCGCCACCTCCACCAAGGTTTCCGTGGGAAGCGTTGACGTGTCCAAGTACACCGCCGCATACTTTGCCAAAGAAAAGACCGACAAGGCCGAGAAGTCCGAGAAGGATTTCTTCGAGGACAAGGCCCCAAAGAAGGAGGTCAAGGCCGAGAGAGTGGCCGACCAAAAGTCCGTGGACTCTGCTTTGTTGGCTGAGATCAAGAAGACCCCATTGTTGAAGCAATACTTGGCTTCTTCTTTCACTTTGAAGAAGGGCGACAAGCCCCACTTGTTGAAGTTTTAAAGCCTTAATTTTGGCCTTGGACTGACCCGTGTATTCTCTGTATATTTAATACACCACGAACAAATTACTGTAGGGGACGAATCAGTAGATAGATTAGAATAGTGACCACTGTGTCAGTGTCAGTGTCAGTGTGTGTCAGAAAAATTCATGAGCAGTGTTAAAGGTGTTTCAATAGTGAGTATACGCATGGTGGTAGTGTCAATTGTGAATGAATCTGAATGGTTGTACATGTAAATGCAGAACCTGGTGGCTCCTCAATCTTTCTCCAAAGAAAATCCGCCATACAATAGTGTACAATAGTGTAGTAGAGTGTAGTAGAGTGTAGTAGAGTGTAGTAGAGTGTAGTAGAGTGTAGTAGAGTGTAGTAGAGTGTAGTAGAGTGTAGTATAAGACATAGGAATATGTCAGGAATATGACATAGGAATGCAATAGTCAGATGATAGTACAACAGATTCCAAATTACAATTATAGTGTGGTATAAACTATACAGTGTTTTCCAAAATCATTCAAACCACACTAGTAAAATTAAGCAAACCAATACACATAACCCCTTAAACAAGGAGACCACATAACCATCCCAAATAAGAAAACCAGTTCATGTTCCGTCCCGGTTTGATCCTTGATTGGTACTACAACAGTCCCCAAAACTAGTAAATCATAATGTGAGACAATCTCCAGACTAAAGATTATCAAAATATTGTATTCTTCAATGTATGAACGTTGGGGTGAACCTTTATGCCATTTGATTTGAAAGTCTGTGCGAATAGGTACTAACCATATTGAATTATTGGTTTGAATAGATTTGAATAACATTGTACATGGTAGAGTACAGTAATATAAAGTATGTTATAAGATTTCACGAGTAGGACTATGGAATATCCGGTTAAATGAGGATGTAGTAATCTAGAATAGAACAAAATGGGTAGAGTACTGTACAGTATACGATATTATGGATGGAAATATGAGCTTGACTATGGATAGAGTAGAGTAGAGTAGAGTAGAGTAGAAAGAATCTAAACTCTATAGAATGGCTTTTTAGTGTAGTGCGGTTTTTAGTGTAGTGCGGTTTTTAGTGTACAGTGTTTTTCATAATCATTCAAACTAGTCTCTAGGTTTTTTAGCTCAGAATATCAAACTCTAATGAAAGTTGGTGTGAACCATTACGCCATTTGGTTTGTCACACTGTGTGAAGGAGAACAAACCTTTTTTTCAGTTATTGTTTTGTTTAATTTTGGTAGTTCTGGTTCCAAACATTTTATCCCCTGGTATGGATAGTTTTGAAAGACAATGTAAAGTGAAGTTCGATGAATTGTTCGATTTCATGCATCACTTATTTTTTTTTTTTGTTTCAAAGAGTTTGCATCCACAAGTCCATTTTCATCATAATAAAGCATTTTCATCATAGTAAAGCATTTTCATCATAGTAAAGCATTTTCATCATAGTAAAGCATTTTCATCATAGTAAAGCATTTTCATCATAGTAAAGCATTTTCATCATAGTAAAGCATTTTCATCATAGTAAAGCATTTTCATCATAGTAAAGCATTTTCATCATAGTAAAGCATTTTCATCATAGTAAAGCATTTTCATCATAGTAAAGCATTTTCATCATAGTAAAGCATTTTCATCATAGTAAAGCATTTTCATCATAGTAAAGCATTTTCATCATAGTAAAGCATTTTCATCATAGTAAAGCATTTTCATCATAGTAAAGCATTTTCATCATAGTAAAGCATTTTCATCATAGTAAAGCATTTTCATCATAGTAAAGCATTTTCATCATAGTAAAGCATTTTCATCATAGTAAAGCATTTTCATCATAGTAAAGCATTTTCATCATAGTAAAGCATTTTCATCATAGTAAAGCATTTTCATCATAGTAAAGCATTTTCATCATAGTAAAGCATTTTCATCATAGTAAAGCATTTTCATCATAGTAAAGCATTTTCATCATAGTAAAGCATTTTCATCATAGTAAAGCATTTTCATCATAGTAAAGCATTTTCATCATAGTAAAGCATTTTCATCATAGTAAAGCATTTTCATCATAGTAAAGCATTTTCATCATAGTAAAGCATTTTCATCATAGTAAAGCATTTTCATCATAGTAAAGTAGCAAATTATTATGGACATATCCATCATCAGGCTCAAAAGATCCATCCTCAATACTCTCGTGGAGAACACTATTGATAAGAAAATCTTGAATCCATGTATAATAGTAGTAGAGAGTAGTACACAGTAGTACAAAATAATTATTCTGTTTAGCTTCAAACGTCCTTGCATTTTCCTTCACATCTGTCATTCCGGCCGTGGCTCCATTTGGGGTGTCTGAATGGACTGGGTGTGGATTATCAATTTCACACCATCTTCCATCAGAATTTAATATTCGGAAATCTTGAATCTAGACGTGGCATTGAATGATTTTGAAAGGATCTGTATAGACTAGCACAGTACAGTAGAGTATGGGACAGTAGAGTATAGGACAGGATAGTACAATCAAGTAGAACAAAGTATAGTAGAGTACAGTATAGTACAGTATATCAGAGTATAGTATAGTACATTAGGGTACAGTAGATCAGAGTATAGTATAGTACAGTATAGTATAGTACAGTATAGTATAGTACAGTATAGTATAGTACAGTATAGTATAGTACAGTATAGTATAGTACAGTACAGTATAGTATAGTACAGTATAGTATAGTACAGTATAGTATAGTACAGTATAGTATAGTACAGTACAGTATAGTACAGTATATCAGAGTATAGTATAGTACATTAGGGTACAGTAGATCAAAGTATAGTATGGTACAGTATAGTATAGTACAGTATAGTATAGTACAGTAGATCAGAGTATAGTATAGTACAATAGAGTACAGTAGAATATAGTAGGAAGTAGTAGAATATTGTAGAGTAGAACGGAAGTGATGACATATTGAGGAAAGATGGAAGAGAGAAATGTGAGAAATGGTGAGAAGCTGGAAATGGAAATGGAGATGGGATGGAGCTTAAAGAAGATAGTGAAGTGAGGCGACTGCACGTAGAGCGCACGCACAAAATTTATTTCTGCTCATCGCTTTCCCCCTCCACCATAATCATCACCACCATGTCTTCATTACTCCCAATCAGCACATACAACTTGGCACTTGAGCCATTCAACCCTCTTCCTGCTTTGGAAGAGGATTTCCCCGTGACGGTGAGATTGACCATGGCTGCCTTGGACCCAGAGGCTGTGGACGATAAGGAAGAGCCTTCTACCATTAGAATCTTGAAGAAGGCCAGACTCTTTGACGATCTGGACCTGGATCTGGACCTGGAATTGGATCTTGAAGATGATGACAATGAAAATGAAGAAGAGGATGAAGAGGAGGATGAATTGGATGACGAGGAAAAGACGGAGAAGAAGGAGAAGAAGGAGAAGAAGGTCAAGGGTTCTGATGCTAAAGATGCTAAAGATGCTGCTGAAGGTTCTGATGCTGAAGGATCTGATGCTGAAGGATCTGATGCTGAAGGATCTGATGTTGACTCTGATTTGGATGACGAGGTGGATGATGAGATTGAAGAGTTTGTTCTCTGTACTCTCTCACCAAAAGTCCAGTTCCAACAGACTCTTGACTTTACCATCACCCCCGATGAAGAGGTGTACTTTGTGGTGACCGGCTCTTACCCCGTGCACCTTTCAGGAAACTATGTGGAGCACCCAGCGGATGATGATGAGGATGAGTACGATTCCGATGAGTATGACTCCGATGATTTGGACGATTACTACGAAGATGCCGAGGGAGACGAGTACAACTTGACTCCTGATGAGGATGAGTTGATGAACATTGAAGATTTGGAGGACTCTTCCGATGTGGAGCGTAAGATTGAGGAGTTGGTCGAGCAAGATGAGGCTCAGAAGGGAAAGAAGAGAGCTGCCAAGGAGGAACAAAAGGAACAAAAGGAGTCCAAGAAGCAAAAGAAGGAGAAGACTGAAAAGACTACTGAAAAAAAGGAAAAAAACGACAAGAAAAATGATAAGAAAAATGACAACAAGTCCGATAAGAAGGTGCAGTTCACCAAGGAATTAGAACAGGGCCCAACACCATCCAAGGAAAAGAAAGAAAAGACCGAGAAGAAGTTCAAGACCCAAACTTTATTGGGAGGAGTCATCACCGAGGACCGCAAGACTGGAACCGGAGCTGCTGCCAAATCCGGAAACAAAGTGGGAATCCGTTACATTGGTAAGTTGAAGAATGGAAAGGTATTCGACAAGAACACTTCCGGTAAGCCATTCGTGTTTAACTTGGGCAAGGGTGAATGTATTAAGGGTTTCGACTTGGGTGTGGCCGGCATGGCCGTGGGTGGAGAGAGAAGAGTGATTATTCCAGCTAAGATGGGTTACGGGTCGCAAGCATTGCCTGGCATTCCTGCCAACTCCGAGTTGACTTTCGACATCAAGTTGGTTTCGCTTAAGTAGACAATTGTTTTGTTGACTCGAACTGCTTTAGTACTGTGCTATAAATACTAGGTATATTTTTTTAAAGGATTGTAGAATGTATTAAAGGATTGTAGAATGGAGGGACCGGAACTGGGGGGCCGTGCACCCGTGCACCAGGCAACCTCAGTAGAAAAAAGACCAACGCAAAGTACGTTTTTTTTTCGGTTCAAATCAGGTGGTTTTGGGTTAATTGAAAAGTTGGAATTCCGGACATCAATTTCATGCAATTTTTTTTTAAAAAAATACTTGGGTGTGGAATTTTGTGTGTATTGAAGAGTTGAATTGAAGATAATGAGTTCCGGGCCGAGTCTCAATTCCGGGCCGAGTCTCAATTCCGGGCCCACCATACTCCTATACATCGCATTCATACCTCTCTTCTCTACTCTACTCTACTCTACTCTATACTTAACTAGTCTTATAATTACACTGTACACTACTAGCTATAGAGCTTATAGTGACTGGGCCAGTCTATACTAGTTGTCCACCTTCTACTACTACTGTCCTACACTGACCATTCTCCATACTACTATACTCTCTACTCTACCCCATACTCCATACTTTGAGTCACATACTAAAATATCACATGCAAAGTGTTATTCTACTCCATAACTCCATGACTCCATAACTCCATGACTCAAATACTTTACTACGGTATTTCAATACCCATAATTCCACCACTGTCAATAACCACTAGCAAAAGCTCTAATTCAATTTAATAAGCCAGTTTGCTCGAAGAAAAGTCCCACGTCCCAACAACGTATCCTCTATATAATCTCTCTGAGCGAGAAGTATTGGTCTCTGTATTGCAACCAATTACCCCTCCCCATTCCCATTCCCATTCCCATTCCCATTCTCTATACTACACTCTCTATACTACACTCTCTATACTACACTCTCTATACTACACTTTATTTTTTTACACTCTCCATTCTCCATTCTCCATTCTCTATTCTCTATTCTCCATACTACTACACTGTACCCTCTATCCTCTACCCTCTATCCTCTGCTCCATACTTCACCCTACTACACACTTCATACATTATCCCCTACCCTACTCTACTCTATACTTTTACGCTACAGACTTCTACCCTACTCTATACTTTTACGCACTATAGACTTGTAAGAGACCAGTGGGTTTTTCGTGGACCAAACATTTGAGCTACACATATGAGTTACGAATTTAAGCTATGAATTTAAGCTATGAATTTAAGCTATGAATTTAAGCTACGAATTTAAGCTACGAATTTAAGCTACGCATTTAAGCTACGCATTTAAGCTACGAATTTAAGCTAAGCATTTGAGTTACGAATTTGAGTTACGCATATGAACTATGGTGCGGCCATGTCAGACATTCCTGGTGCGCTTCTCCTGTACTTCTCTTGTACCCCTGTGCTTGTGCGTTCGTGCGCTCCTCTCATTTCTGCCCTCATTCCCTCCCTCATTTTTCCCTCATTCCTAAACCTTCTGAAATCATCACCATCAATTCGGGTGTTGCACCCGCACAATCGCACATTCATACTATACTACGCCTTTTACAACCACCCACCTATACTAACACACTATCACACACTATCACAGACTATCACACACTATCACACACTATCACACACTATTATACACACACTATTATACACACACTATTATACACACACTATTATACACACACTATTATACACACACTATTATACACACACACTATACAACATGCTACTACCACCCACCTATACTAACACACTATACAATATGCTACTACCACCCACTTATACTAACACACTATGATACTACACACACTGCACACTGAATTTCAAGACTATTCAAATCATATTAGCAAAATTGAACAAACCAATGATTCAAAACGTTTTCTCCACCCCTTCGTTTTGTTGTTGTTGTTGTTGTTGTTGTTGTTGGATAAAGGAACACAAGAAACCTCAGTTCATGTTCCGTCCTCGTTTGGTCCCCATTATTGGTACTGCAACAAGTCTCCCAATTCAAATGTAGTAGTACATATGAGGCAATCATCTAGAATTAAGATTTAAGATTTCACAAGTTTAAATTCTAATGGAAATATCTGTGAAGATTACGTCATTGGTTGATTTTTGAAAGTTACTATACAACACAGTATCACACTATCACAGTACCACAGTACAGTACCACAGTACAGTACCACAGTATTACAGTATTACAGTATCACTATCACACTATCACTATCACACTATCACTATCACACTATCACTATCACACTATCACTATTACACTGTGATACTTTACAATACTTGTACACTAGTTGCACACTGACATGGTGGTCCATTGAATTACTACTGCGCTACTCCTAATAATGCTACAGTATACCACACACACTTTATTGCATTCGGATATAGCGGAACCCAAACCATGTGATTTTTTTTAATTGGTCCAAAACTTTACATAACCCTAAGAAATACAAACAATTAAAATATTACTGTTTAAGCATGGTAGATGAATGTATAAGCTCATGGTACTGAAGAGTGCGAAGATTGTCACTATAAAGAAATTGTATAGTAACGTATTAAAGTGTGACTAAAGTATGGCTAAAGTGTGACTAAAGTGTGACTAAAGTATGGCTAAAGTGTGACTAAAGTGTGACTACAGCATGACTATAAAATTACAACTATCAAATTACAACTATCACTATGATTGTCAGTATAACTATCAGTATGAGTACTGGAGGATTAACTGTATTACGGTATAAAGATGCATTTGAATAAGGAGAACTTCCCACATCAAATGATATGATTTCAGTTCGTACCACTTCTAGTTTTAATAGCTATAAATAGAGACAATGAGAGAGACTGGGACAAACAGAGACAAAGACTGAGACTGAGACTGACTCCTGCCACTGTCACTCCTACACACACTACCAATACACATTACCAATACACACTACCAATACACATTACCAATACACATTACCAATACACATTACTACATAGTAAACTACAATACACAAGGCACAAGGATATTGATAATGATAAAGATTGTAATACGAATAAATCTGCTATTTGTGTTTGCTATTCTGTTATTCTGTCATTTTGTTATTGTATCGTTTTGTCGTTGTGTCATTGTGTCATTATACCATTGTGTCATTATACCATTGTGTCATTATACCATTGTGTCATTATACCATTTTATCATTATATCATTATACCATTATGTTATTATACCATTATACCATTATACCATTATGTGGTTGTTTCAATAATGTGTGGCTATTGTGGACTGTGTGGTTATGATGAATTGTGTGTGTGGTTACTGGCAGTATGAAAGGTTCATTGGGGGGGAATTGAGACATTCGCACTTTTTGTATAGAAATGCTCTTATATATACTGAACACTTTATACTAGAACTATTAGAACAAAAAATCAAAAACCCCTTGGAATGGATCCAGAGAAAAGTAGATGGTTAATTAACAATTAGACTTTTAGGGTATAAAAGTAAATTAAGGATTTTTCCTTTTGTTCTTTTTCTTTTGTTCTTTTTTTTCGTTCTTTTTTGTTGTCTTGGTCACGTGATACACTTAGACCTTTTCCCCGATCACCTTTTCCCCATCACCTTTTCCATCCCATGAATCACATAGGGGTCGAGACCTGCTATGAGACAACTAGGTTAACCAAAAGACACGTGAGGTTATTGGAAGGGTCCAAGGGATAAATGCAATGGATGGAAGGAAATGGATGATCTTCTGAAGAGTGCATAGAACCAAAATGCGCCATATTGTCTAAATGCTTATTGTTAAGTAAAAGACCCCATTCTTCACCCCCTCCCTCTTCCCCCATCCTCATTGTTCGAATCTAATGTCAAATCTCACATACCTTTTCTTATCTTGATAACATTCTGGAATCCCCGCCCCATCTAACCTCTTATCGACTTTGCCAAGCAAACAACTTCGTGGATCTTGGCATCGCGAAATACCAAGAAACAACGGTTAATGCATTTCGGCTAACACTTCCTGATAACAGGAATCATGGGTGAGGAAAAACCAAAAAATAATAAAAAAAAACAAATCTGGATATGTGCCGGCCTTTCACGCTGCATGAACAGCAATGAGCAGTATGAGCAGTATAAGCAGTATAAGCAGCATAAACAGGGCGTCTGGGTCCATATGGATATAGTGGTTCCATGCGCCAAGCAATGTAGCTTATCTTTGGTAAAGCCCAATCATGTAGCAAAGAAAGATCCTCCATGCACTGTAACCATAGCGTAATAGATCAATCACATCAATCATTTCCACATCAATCATTTCCACATCAATCATTTTCAGAATAAGTCACCTTTCAGAATAGGTCACCCTTCAAAATAAGTCACCCTTCAAAAAAGTCACCCTTCAAAATAAGTCATTCTATCTTTTCATTCAGTTGGTCAATGACATTCTGCAGTATTAGCATGATAACCTTCTGCAGTCTCTGCTGAGCTGACTGACCAAGTGCCTGCAGTCTGGGTGACTGGTAATAAGTGATCTGCAGTCAGTGTGACCGGGAACTCCTTTAATCACTTGCATAGGCGCCATGCAGCTGGATCAGCCGTAGCTCGCCCTTTTCGCTTCCAGACTAGATTAGAGTCGCTCGGCAATCTCCATGTCTGTCTGTCTTATCTTTTGACATGATATATATCAAACACTCACCCGGTCACGCCCATTCTTCGCTTTTAACTGAACAATGGCCACCATGAACATTCTTGCGCGGACCAAACACAAGTGGTCCACCAAAGAAGGTCTCTTGGGAGACTATGACTATGCATATCTTTTTTTGCCTGATCTTCCCTTCACAAAAAAAACCCCAAAGACTCAGCCCTTCTTTGGGTTGAATTCTTCTATGCCTGTTGTTTTGGGCTTAGTCTTGGGCTTCCAGCACGCTTTGGCAATGCTAGCCGGCGTGGTTACCCCACCCATGATCATTTCGGGCGCTGCACATTTATCCACTGATACTCAGCAATACTTGGTATCAGCATCACTTATCACATCGGGACTTTTGTCATGTATTCAAATCGCTCGTTTTCGGATCTGGGGGACCAAGTACTTTATCGGCACTGGGCTTCTTTCCGTGGTGGGCACATCGTTTGCCACCATTTCTATCGTCACAAAGGCATTTCCCATTATGTATGGAAATGGCATGTGCCCCACAGTTGACGGAGTCCCGCAGCCTTGTCCCAATGGATATGGTTATATTCTTGGCACCGGCACCTTGTGCGCCTTGATTGAGATTCTCTTATCATTCTGCCCTGCCAAGTATTTACAGAAAGTGTTCCCTCCATTGGTCACGGGTCCAGTGGTGCTCTTGATCGGAGTGCACTTGATCGAAACCGGTTTTCAGAATTGGGTAGGTGGCTCCGATTGCATTGAGAAACTCTGTGGTGTTAAACAATTGCCCTGGGGTTCGGCCCAGTTCGTGGGCTTGGGCTTCTTGGTCTATGTGACCATCATCTTTTCTGAAAAGTTTGGCTCACCAATCATGAAGTCTTGTGCAGTGATTGTGGGATTGCTCGTGGGGTGCATTGTTGCTGCTGCATGTGGATACTTTTCCGATTTGCTGATCAACGCTGCTCCAGCGGCCACTTTCATCTGGGTCAAGACCTTTAGATTGAGGATCTATGCGCCCGCCGTTCTTCCGTTTTTGGCCGTGTACATTGTTTTAATGATGGAGGCCATTGGCGATATCACAGCCACTTCCGATGTGTCGAGGTTGGGGGTGGAGGGCGAGTTGTATGAGTCTCGGATCCAGGGCGGCATCTTGGCCGATGGAATCAACGGCGTCTTGTCGGGCTTATTCACCATCACACCCATGTCTGTGTTTGCTCAGAACAACGGAGTCATTTCGGTCACTAAATGTGCAAACCGGACCGTGGGCTTTTGGTGTGCTTTTTTCTTGGTGCTCATGGGTGTTTTCTCCAAATTTGCTGCTGCGCTTGTATCTATTCCAAAGGCAGTTTTGGGTGGAATGACCTCATTCTTGTTCACCTCAGTGGTGGTGTCAGGAATGAAGATCATCTCGTCCACGGAATTCACCAGAAGAGACCGCTTTGTGTTGACCGCCAGCTTGTTGCCAGGTATGGGCGCCACATTGGTACACAGCTGGTTCAGCCACGTCTTCACCTATACTGGAAACAACCGAAGTTTACAGGGGTTTTTCGATGCCATTGTATTGGTGATGGAGACGGGCTTTGCCGTGACCGGATTCATTGGTGTAATTCTCAACTTGTTGCTTCCTCCTATTTCCGATAACATTGAGGAAATCAATGAGCTTGTTTTGGAAACCATTGGCTCTACTGATGAACATGCTTTGGCTGCTTATGTGTCCAAGGAACAGGAGATAAAGAAGCATGTCATCACTAGCAGTATTGATGTGCTTTCTAAAACGAGCGACTCCGTCTAGATCTATCCGGTATAGAGCTATAGTAGAAGTACTTTCTTCTAGTCTTAGTGATCATCAGTAGTCATCAGTAGTCATCAGTAGTCATTGAGTTTGTTTTATCGCTCCTTATATTCACTCAAGCTGATAACTAGGATACTTAGACCTTAGTCTTAGATTGAAAACCTGCTGAGCGACCAGCCAATAAGAACCAACAATGACGAGTAGATTGAAACGTCCGCCTTGCTTTGAAGAAATTGGAAGTTAGGTGACTGGCAAAGCTTCAAGTAGGCGTTCTGGACCCAGACTCGGAAATGGTCCATCCAATTTGACGCCCAAATCTGAACTTTTTGCATTCTGACCGAGAATGGCTCCCAAAGGTCGCTTATTTCTGGGGAAGACATAGAGGGGGCCGTTTTCTTGTCAATCAGAAGCGACAAGTTGTGGATTTCATCGGAGAATTCCGAGAGTTTGGCCGCCACCTCTGCTTCGAAAGCTGTCACCAACTTTTTACGTTTCCATGGCTCCACAAAGAAAGTGGCCACGGCAAACAACGCAATATTCACGCCCATCAACATCCAAGTCCCCCACGTGGACGCTCCCCGGATCTTATCACTCCACAATTGTTCCTCATGGTACCGAGTAAGAATGGACGACGTGAGTTGCACCTGGAGAGACTCAAACCGGTTCTCGGCCTCAGCTAGTTGCACCTTCCCTGCATTTTCCTGCTTTTGATTGAGGTGATCATTTTTGTAGAGTTCAGTAAACCGCTCCACATCATGTGGCGTCCATTCGTGCTTCCGGGTCAAAAGCTCGTTGATCTCCTTCTGTGAACTGGACCTCCGCTCAATGGCATCTTCGTACTCCTGCTTTTGACGGCGTACCTGTACTCGAGCCTCCTCCATTTGTTGCTCCACTTGAGTCACAATATTCTTGTGCATTTCAATTTGATCATACCCTGTTACCAGGTTAATAGAGGCTGCAAGACGGGGTAAAGCCGCTACGACTTTGGCCACTTGGTCGTTTTTCCAGCGCCGAGCATAGTCGGCAGTTGTTTCCGCATAAGTAAATAGTTGATTCAAAGGCAGAATAGTTTTTGAGGCCAGGTTTTTCCCGGGGATTGCCTCTGTATTTATACCTTTTGGGTTTGCGCAATCTGTGTTTGTGGCAGCACTCGAATCTGTGTTTGTGCTTGCATTTGCATTTGAAGCTGCATGTACATCCGCCGTTGTTTCAGAATTTGCCACCGGGTTGTCTATAAAAGGAGAGATTTCTGCACTTGGATTTGTGGGGGTAATTTTTGGAAACACTTCTTTTTCCCTATGGGCTTTTGATGGGAATTCATTATCTTTTTCTAGTTGGCGTTTCTTGGGCGCCATATTAGAGGTTTCGATGATTTGCCGAAGCTTGGCATCCTGATAGAGATCCAGGTAAAATCGGAGCTGGAAAGTGTTTCTAGGGATAATCCGTCCGATGTGTATTAGCCGCATCATGTTCAAAGGGAAGCAAAGAATATTTTGGATTATCTGGCAAAGTGGATATTTACAGTTTCAAAGAAGGAAAAAGTGCCAGAGTTAACCAGAGTGACCAAGATTGCAAATCTGTATAGTTGGTGAGCCCAGTTGTTTCTGGCCAGTATTTGAAGTTGTTTAAAGTATGTTTCAGATAGATCTCTGGTGGGATTGTTGGATTCAGTAGATCTCTGGATTTCTAGTTGTGTTTTGTTTTGTTGGTATAATGGAATTTGGCGACGTCTAGTGGGGAATTTTGATTTGGCGATTGCGATGCAATGTTCAACCAAGACTTGAATCTGCTCTAGACCTCCAGTCGGACCAATGATTGTGCGTTGTTGCTGATTGGAGAGGGGCTGAAACTTTGACCGGCCCGGGACTTTGCAGTCTACGCACCGGCGTTGAGTGCAGTCCGACCCATGAACCAATTATCCAAGCATCCAAGCAAGCATTCAATCAAGCATCCAAACAAGCATTCAATCAACCATCAAGGTAAGA
Source organism: Metschnikowia matae var. maris (assembly GCA_002370695.1). NCBI lineage: Eukaryota > Fungi > Ascomycota > Pichiomycetes > Serinales > Metschnikowiaceae > Metschnikowia > Metschnikowia matae. The sequence goes on along the minus strand of NKZH01001967.1, from coordinate 40,015 downwards.
ACTGAAACAAATATTCAAGCAATTGATTGATACTCATATCACAATTTCTTATCGTGGTTGCAGAAAAAATCATACAATACAGCGAATAATGCTTTCGGTTTTTAGTCTTTTGAGATCTTTATTTGTTTTATACTATGAGTGAATGCTAAGCAGACTGAGTTATTAAGATAGGAATAACTAAAGCTACGTTTCAGCAAATGGTGTTGGTGTGGAAAAAAGACTGGCCAATCATGCTACAACTCTGGTAAATCAGAGACAATCAGAGACAGAAGAATTGATACATTTCGAAATAGTCATCCACTATTGACTAAAATTAAAAATTCTTGTCGATCAACTCCTTGGCCAATTTGAAGTCGTCGGCATCAATGTAATCCAAAACAATGATACCGCTTCCCTTGGAAAAGGAATCCTGCAACTTGTGCTCGACCATGGCCTTGGAGATTGGCTGAGGCCAGCATTGAGGGTCAAAGAAGTTGGAACCAGAAGTGAAATTAACAAACAACTTGCCATCGTTCTGCGTGGAGTTGTACTCGTGAGCCTTGTTGGCCAAGTTCTTGACATACTCGACCTTCTTGGGGATCACATCAGCGTTTTCGATCTCACAGAAATCTTGGACGCAGAACGTGCCTCTATCGTCTTCAGTACAGTTGTACTTCCACGAAGAGGCCTCGAAACCAAAGTTGTTGCGCAAGTCGTCGTTCTTGACTCCGAATCTACGGAACAAAATGGCCTTACCACGAGCATCGCCCAACCGGGGCAAGTTGGTGCCCAAGTACCACTTGTCCTTGTTCTTGTCAACATAGTTTTTCCAGATCAAGTTGGCAAACTCGTCGTGGTCATTGTCCCATTCGCCGGTACCTTCCTGCTTGATGGAAACAATGACGGTTTCCGATCTATTGCCGTCGAGGAAGCCATAGATTTCCTCCAAGGTGTCCTTGAACTTCTTGGGGAAGGGGATACGAACGGGGAAGTTGCCGTGGACAACAGTCAATTCGTTGGCGTCATCACCAGATTTCAAAGGGTATTTACCCACACGGATATCGAGGAAGCGGACTCCGTTTTCCAATTGATCTGTGACCGAAGCCCCCTGGCACTGCACGGAGGGTAACGCCGTGTGGCATGCGGCGGAATTGTGGGTTCCAGGAATGGCAAGCGAGCCAATTTTGGTGTCGTCGTCAAGTTGACCCAACCAGTTCTTATAGTTTACCATTTTTGTGTGTTTTTTTTTTTGGGAATTGTGGGGGAAGAATTATAGAGAATTAGCAATTGAGTGGATTGCGGGTCTTTGAAATGTGTTGCTATGGATGTGGGGGTTATTTATACTGGGAAGGTGGGACGGCGTGCATATAGTGTCGAAGAAACAAGTGACGCAAGACCGAACGGGTTCGGCTGGACCTGTGTTCGAGAAGAGCGGGAAACCACCCTTACATGCAGGAGCTTACGTCATCGAGGACGAAGAAGATCATCCCCCTCCCCCAGCGAAGTCTACTAATCATGGAGTTGGTTAGTGAATTGGAAACAAGACAATTTGAAATGAGTTGATGAATTGGGCAGAGAGCAAATAAAAAAGAAAAAAGAAAAAAAAAAAAAAGAGGGGGAAATAAAAAATGGGAGGAATAAGAATTGGGGGAAATAACCATTGGGAGAAATAAAAAATTGGGGGAAATAAAAATTGGGAGAAATAAAAAATTGGGAGAAATCAAAAATTGGGAGAAGTCAAAAATTGGGAGAAATCAAAAATTGGGGGAAATCAAAAATTGGGAGGAATAAAAATTGGGAGGAATGGCAATTGATAATCTAATCAATATCCTTGCCAAACATCATCATAGTCAAGCTTATCCTTTGTTTCTGGAACCTTGCAGTCGATAAGGACAAAAAACACTACCCCCAAAGCAAAGAAGAGAAAAAAGACATAGTCACCGAGAATACCTTGCAAAACAGGAAAAAGAAAAGCAACGGCGCTATTGGCCAACCAATTGAACATTGTGCCGAGAGACTGAGCAAGTCCTACGGATTCGTGGGTGGCCAATTCACAGGTCATGAGGAACGGGAGCTGGCCCAAGCCGAAGGAGTAGCCGATGATGAAGGAGAAACATCCGAAAACGGCCAAATAGTCCCACTTCATAAGAAGCCCCGAAGAGATCACTATAGCAGATAAAGCCATGGATGCCACGGAGATAAGCAAAAGTGGCTTGCGGCCCCAACGATCGAATAACGGAGATACCCCCAATGAGGCAATGACATTTGTGAGTGCCAATGCTGAAGTGAGCCAGAGAGCATTTGTGCCTTTAGGAAGAATGTTGGAGGCCACGGAAACTCCATATAAGGTTATTGCATTCATTCCGCTGAGTTGTTGGGCAGTCATGATGAGAATTACCGCAAGACATTCCTTTTTGTATGTGCGGGATGAGATATACTCAAGCAATGTGAGGGAACTGGGGTCCACCGAGCCTCTTCTGGGCCGTGAATGTGTTGGAGTTAGTTCCAAGGAGTTTTTGGTTGAAGGTGGGTTTCCTAAAAGAGACGAGGATTCGTCTGGGGTGGAAACACTATCCAGGGAAGAGGCGGCGGGGGATTCTCTGCAGGATAAACGTCTCCAATGGTTTATTTCACCCATTGAAGCATTTTTATCGGACCGAAGCTGGTGAAGAATTGACAGGGCTCCAGAAATGTTTCCTCGAGCCAAAACAAGCCATTTGGGCAGTTCAACCGTTGAAAAAAGAAGGACGTACTGCACACAGGCTACACTTCCTCCAAATACATAAAGGTTTCTCCATTGATCATTATTGCTCCAGGGAAAAGCCACGAGTTGAGCCGAAAGAATCCCAATGGGGACACCAAACTGTACCAAGGACCCCAACAAGCCTCGGTGGTTGAAAGGGGTTAATTCATTGATGAGAATGGGCGACACTACCATACAGGCACCAGCAGCTAATCCGGTAAGAAACCTACCGAAAATAAGCACATGAGGCGAGTTGGCCATAGCAATGAAAGCGGAGCCGACGCAGAAAAAGCCCGATGCCCAGATCTGAAGCCTAAGTCGGCCATGGCGTTGGGTGACGCTTTTGGATGCCATAATCAGCGATGAAATGAGTCCTCCAATGGTGAAAACAGTATTGATGGCAGCAGTTTGCGTCAGGCCCATGGGGAGACATTGTTTTCGGCCCAAATGGGCCCACGGTGTGTCTGCATACAGACTATATGGGCCAGGGTAGCTGAGTTTGCAGCTAAGGATTTGCTGGGGGGCATTAAAGACGGAGAGATGGAACCCGACCTGGAAGGTACTCATACACGCAAGAAGCGTGGCCCATGCTAATCTCCAAGTGATGCTATGACTAACGTGCTGATCCTCCATCTTCAAAAAGACCAAAGAAGAAAGGACAAAGGACAAGGACAAAGAAGAAAGGACAAAGGACAAAGGACAAAGTTCAAAGAATAAAGAACCAAAATCAAAAGAAAGGCACAGACGGAACAGAAAAGAGCAGAACGGAATAACGAATCCAAATCAGGGAAATCAAAGATCAGGCAATGGAGATCAGGCAATGGAGATCAGGCAATGGAGATCAGGCAATGGAGATCACAGACTAAGGTTAAAGAGTCGAATGGAATGATACTAGGGATAGTATCAGGGACAATATCAGGGACAATATCAGGAATGATACTGGGACTGTTGATGACTGGGATGACTGGGATGACTGGGAATTGGTACTGATATTTATGGTACCAGGAAAGTGACACTGGAAATGGATGATTCAGAAGTTGATGATTCAGAAGTTGATGATTCAGAAGTTGATGATTCAGAAGTTGATGAATCTGGAATGGATAGTATGGAGTTGATGGTTTCAACTAATACTTGAATGTGATTTGAGTCAATCAATGATTTGAGTCAATCAATGATTTGAGTCAATCAATGATTTGAGCCAATCAATGATTTGATTCAATGGGATTCTGGAATGAGTCAATGGGAATCTGGAATGAGTCAATGGGAATCTGGAATGAGTCAATGGGAGTTGGAATTGGATGGACCAAAGAGGCAATTCTGTCTTAAAGTCGGTGTCAGTTTAAGTGGTGTCAGTTTAAGTGCAGGATTGCAATGTTTCAAGATCCTTTTATTTGATCTGTTTCAGTTGTCAGTCTTGACGTTCTTTTTTTTTTTTTTTTTTGACTCCTGAATCAATCATTTTATGGATTTTGGGACTGGGGTAGCAACAATAGACGGCGCACCGATAAGACGGCCCGCCGGGGAGTGCATATAACTTATGGAGGTCTGAGCGAAAAGAAGTGTTCGTGGGAGTGAGTCAAAACCCCAAACCTTAAATTCCTGGTGCCGTTTTCTGGTGTACTGGTCTCTATAGGTAAAAAGTGGTGTACAGGTTTATTGGTGTACAGGTTTTTTGGTGTACAGGTGTTCTAGTTTCTGGTGTTGAAAAAAAAAAAGAAAATGGAAATTGGTGTACCGATGTTAGGAATGCTTTAAACACGCGTGACTCGGCTGTGTTCCATACCTGCATATAGCTCGATTATGCATCTACGGCCAGATCCTGCATGCGCCACCGTTATCAGTTTAGACTGTCGCAATATCATCATTCGGGCAGTTTTAGTCAAGGGGAACGTGTCCTTTCTAAATGTTTCAGGAGTGTTTCAAGAGTGTTTCAGAATTGTTTCATCACTGTTTCAAAAGTGTTCAGTCCTGCTTCAGTCCTGTTTAGTATATGTCACATTGATTACATTGTTTTATATTCCATCACAATTAAACGAAACTTTAAATGATGCTCGTTTAGTACAAGGTGGCGTGATTCTCACGTGACCCCATTGATAAGTATGACGTTATTCCGTAAACAGTAACAATACAGCCGAAGAAGAAGAAGGTTTAGTTGTAAACAATAGCAAGTAAGCAGATCAATATGCGAGTAGCTAAACTCACACGAGCACGTGAATGTCACGTGAACAAACATGAATTAAGCTTAAAACAAATGAAACAAAGATGAAACAAAGATGAAACAAAGATGAAACACATATAAAACAGTATTCTAGGGTGAAGCATGGATGAAAAATGGATGGAACAGTCTTGAAACACTTCTAAAACACTCATAAAACACCGTTTTAGCACTGTTCCAGATCTGAAACAATGGTGAAACAATGGTGAAACAGTGCAGAAAAACCCAGACCTCTCACCGGCTGCGGGCCGCGAAAAGCGCAGCAAAGAAAAACATCTCATTTACAGCCAAGCAACTAAAAAAAGGAACGGCAAACCATTCCCACTGCCCTCCCCCATTTTTTGTTTTTTGGACTCCCACCAAACACCTTCGTTTCTAAAACACCTTTGAAACAAACCTGAAACAAAACGTGAAACACACCTGAAACAAACCTGAAACAATCCTTTGCATTCGTGTTTCCTCCCCCCTCGTCTAGCAACTTAGCGTGGCGTCAGAAGTAGAAGGAGAAATAGAGGGAACTCGTGGAAAAAGTGCTCGAGGTTTGAAACTATTGCCCCTGAATTCCCCAATTCCCGAAAAAAAAAAAAAAAGACCACCAAGACCACCAAAAACGACGAAACGAAAAACCGAAGAACCGAAGACCCGAAGACCCGAAAAAAAAGGCCCGGTCTAGACCGTTTTTTAATTATATTTATTCCTTCTCTTTAAAAGTGTTCAGAACCTTTGATTTTGATTTGATCCTTTGAAACACTTTTGAAACAAGTGAAGTGATTGAAGTGATTGAATTCATTGAAGTCATTGAAACCAAGGAAGTCATTGAAGTCATTGAAGTCATTGAAGTCATTGAAACCAAGGAAGTCATTGAAGTCATTGAAGTCATTGAAGTCATTGAAGTCATTGAAGTCATTGAAGTCATTGAAGTCATTGAAACCATTGAAACCAAAGAATTCATTGAAACCAAAGAAGTCATTGTGAAACACCTAAATCAGTGGTTGACTTGGTTGAATTGAACATCCAGTACTTTTAGAAAGTTATTTTTGGAAAAGCTTAATTGCAAACATCAGGCGATTTCCATAATCCAAAGCTCCAAGACTTGAAAGCTCCAAGACTTGAAACTTTCACAACTCCAGAACCTCCAAAACTCAGAAACTCCAAAACTCAGAAACTCCACAAAATGGTGTTTTCTTTTTTGCGCAGACGGAAAGACCGCAAGGCCCCGCCAGTACCGGAGAAAGAGCCAGCATTGAATCCTCCGAAAGTCCCCGAAAAGGGAAGCAGAATTGCTGGAGGAAAGATGTCCGAGGGGAAGGCTTCCAAGTCCAAGGTTTTCGAGGGACTGCCAATTGGAAAGACTTCTCAGACTAAGGGTTCCGAGGGAAAGGCAAAGAGAGCGTCGAGGGTTCCCCAAGGACAAGTTCCCCAAGGACAAGTTCCCCAAGGAAAAGTTCCCCAAGGAAAAGTTCCACAAGGAAAAGTTCCACAAGGAAAAGTTCCACAAGGACGAGTTCCACAAGGACAAATGGCCAAAGAAAAGGATTCAGCGGTTTCCAGAATGGAAATCCCCCTGGTCCAAATCCATAAAGGGGATGCTTTACTGGGCCTCGAACAAGAGTCCGCAGGGTCCAGCCAAAAAAATTCCCTTAAGGTGGACTCATTAAAGGTGGGGTCTGCACTGCTGCTCCGGACAGAAGCCACATCTGAAAAGGCCGATGTGGAGCCGGTCATGGACCCCACTTTAATCAATAAACGGGTATCCAAGGATTTAAAGACTACAAAGCCAGATTCCTTGAAGGATTCTCTGAAGGAATCTCTGAGAGAGTCAGTTCGAGGGTCAGCTAAAGAGTCAGGAAGAGAGTCAGGAAGAGATTCAGTTCGAGACTCTAAAGGGATGGAGTCACTTAAAGATTCAAGGGTATCGAGAGATCTTCGGCCTCCAAGAATCAATACCGACCAACCCGTGGTTCTGTCTCCATCATCACCGCTTAGTGCCAAATCAGCATCGTCCGTGTCGAGGTACCCTCCTGCGTCGTATATCCGGCACTCGAGGGTGTTGTCTGGGTGCAGCACGCTAGCTGGTGGGCTCAACGAGATGTTTTCACCACTGAAGACGCTTCGGCACCGCCAAAAAGAGATCATCACCGATTTGCCCCATCAATTATCGCCTGTGGTCAACCTCTCCAATGCTCAAAGGTTACGGCAATATGCATCAGGGTTGCTCAGTGTGTTGGCTGCCGATGGTGGGTCATGGTTACCTGCAGATGCTGTGTTGACAGGCACTGAGTTGTCGATCTGGGTGTTGGGAGCCAGCAAGCCCCGGTACCTCAATATCCAGGACTGCAAGATCCTTCCGCTGAGCTACCATGTTCCTGGCGACGATAAGCTCTTTGATCTTATGATATTACAGGATTACGACTGTAACCTGACGAGTCTCCGGTTCCAGGTGGAGGCAGAAATGCACACATGGCTTGCAGCATTGCACTTGGCCAAGTTTGAACAGACTTCTCTCCATGAGGCGTTCACGGCGGTGGTTCTTTCCCTTAAGGGACCCCAGCTCCTGGACGTGTATACGCTTTTGGCACATAAGAAGCGGTTTGCCCGGTTTGAATGGTGCAACTTGAGGTTACCTCAGGTGTCCAATAAATGGATCAAGTTGTTTATGGCAATTATCCCTGGAGACACCAAGAAGAATGGCCGTGTGGAGATGTACACGTCGGAAAAACTCCATAAGAAGAATTTGGTGCTTTATGTCAATCACGTGAACTCCGTGTATAACGTTTACCCGGAAGATTACCATATGATTGATTTCAACCTGATCATGAAATTGGAAGGAGAAGTGTTTGTGAATAAGGCATATGAACACTTATTTGGTGGAGATCCACATGGTCATCATCACCATAATAGTGGCAGTGGGGGGCTTGGAGTTGAACTGTCACCTAAAAGGATCTCAAGACCAGTCTCAATGACTTCTTTGAGTTCATTGACTGGTCCATCGCCATCTCAAACCCCTGTACCTTCAGCCACTGCTCCTGCTGCTCCTGCTGGTACTGGTGCTGCCGCTCCTTCATCTTCAGCTCCTTCATTGACTGCTCCACCACAAAGTCTCGGTTCATTATCACCGGTTACACGCTCAAGATCCACTTCTGTGAGCTCAGCACTGTCATTCTTTGTCAATGCTCCATCACCATCGCCCAATCCAAACCCCGACTCACTGTCGACTTCCAAAAAGGATAAGAAGACTCATTTCTTTAAGAAACAGGCTGTCAACAATTTCGTCACCACAAGTTACGTTTACCTTATGCCGGAATCCCACCCTGGAGTATCTGCCATTGAGATCATGCTCCGGAACTTCGTGCATATAATTGATGCCTTCAAGTTATATGGAAGACCTGATCATTTTAGCAGTGATAAGAAGGATATGCAGTCGTTACTTTTTGGGTTACCTTCATTACCTCATTATTGTTATATGGAAAGTGAAGATGCTTATGGGGTTGTTGCAGCCAATTTTGATACGGCTCGATTACTGGATTGGGGAGAATGGCAATGGAGAAAATGCCTTAAGGAGTTCTTGCGCTGTGTGCAGGAAGACGGAGATTTCCGTGGTTCCGGAGATATCAATGAGCTTTTCCGTTCTTTGGAAGCGCTGTCTCCAGGAAGCAGTGTGAGTTATGGTGATACACTGCCGTTCCAGGGACTTTCGAGGGTGGGGAGTCCGAGGGGGGATAACTTTGCCTTTATGAAGGGGTCCCCGGATATGTCCCGATTGGGAAGTGCTGCACAGGAGTTGTCCAAACTTCGGGGTGCTGCTCGGGATGATACGTCTACTGAGACTTCAAAGATGGAGTCTGATTCGGCATTGGAGAAACCAATTGAGTTTGGAGACCGCCCGGGGATATCACGTGACCAACCAAATTCACACTCACATTCACACTCACGTGACACGTCATATGACTATTCACGTGACCATACCCGTGAGCGGTCATTACACCCCATTGTGGATTTGCCCACGCCCATTGACGATGCGCAGGCATCGTACTTTGCGTCGGAAAAGCAGATTCCTTTACGTCTGTAGGATATAGATTGATTCAAGTATAGCTGATCGGCTAGATAAGATTTGTAGCTTCAATGCGGCAACTTTTCGGTGCGGCAACTCTCGATGCACCAACTCTCGATGCAACAACCCTCGATGCACCAACTTCTTTATGCGGCAATTTCTTTATGCATACACCTTAAGCTTCTTCTCCTCTCGACGCACCAGCACTCCGAAAGTCGCACATCGACGCGAGAGACGCTTCCGACGGGCAACTCTCAATGCGCTTACGCTGCAGTCGAATATAGCCCCGTCCATGGCCGATCCACGGACGCGCACCACGTCTCGCATGTCAACAGACGTGCATCAGATTGCTTTGTTGTTACCAAGTGCAACACGCGCTACGCGCTGACGCGACACGCGAATGTCACCTGTTGTAAAAGTAAACATTGCCTACGCCTTACAATCGTGGTGGCTGGTGTGAGTTTAATAGGTGGCACGGTATTTCATGGTTTGGGTCTTTTTCCAGGGTGTATGCGTGTTCCCAGGGTGTTTCAACATGTGTTTCATCTGTGTTTCACCTGTGTTTCATGCCTGTTTCATGTCTGTTTCACCCGTGTTTCATGCCTGAAACCTAGAAACCTACCAATTCGGATTTACCATGTTTATCCAACACGAGATCTGCCCGATCATGAAACCAAAAAAGGACGGAAACATAACATGGGTGCATACGCGCACGCGGACGCGCCCGGCCACGCGTCACGTGTGTTGCCACCCTGCGCGCACGCATCACGAAATTTTTGCACTCGCTTGACAACAAACCACCCCCGGAACTCGGATTCACAACACCGTGTGCCCCCCTATAAATACCCGCAACCCGCTCGTTATTTTTTTTGATAGCCAGATTTTTACAACAGTCTATTTTTTTCATCCAGTTCTAGACTACCTTCCCCACAAGTCTATAACAACTCACCTAATCTAGAATGTCCATTCAACAGACCCCCACCAATGGGTTGACCGGCAAGATCTCGTCGCTTGACATGAGCAACATGAGAGGAAGTGCTTTGACCGATAAATTAGCCGCCGAGGCCGCTGCCAAGGATGCTGAATTCGGTAAGGACTCTATTCTCGGCAAGGAGTCCTTGCTTAACAATGGTAAGGACAGCAAGCAAACTAAAGACAGCCAAGACGCCAAAGACAGCCAAGATGCCAAAGATGCCAAAGATGCCAAGGCCGTGCCTAAGGATATCGTTAGACCTGCCCACATCAAGGAGGGTGGAGCCATTGAGTCTGCTAAGGTGGAGGCTGAGATCAAGAAGGCCGTGGAACAACACCAGGAGTTCTTATCGGAGCATTCCGAGGAGCGTGCACGGTTGAAGGCATTGGAGAAGGATGAGCCTTTGTTGACTGAGAATAAGCACCGGTTCGTTTTGTTCCCCATCAAGTACCATGAAGTGTGGCAAATGTATAAGAAGGCTGAAGCGTCTTTCTGGACTGCTGAAGAGATTGATTTGTCTAAGGATATCAATGATTGGAACAACCGTATGAATGACAATGAGCGGTTTTTCATTTCTCGTGTGTTGGCCTTTTTCGCCGCATCTGATGGTATTGTCAATGAAAACTTGGTGGAGAACTTCTCTCTGGAAGTGCAGATCCCTGAGGCCAAGTGTTTCTATGGATTCCAGATCATGATGGAAAACATCCACTCCGAGACTTACTCGTTATTGATTGACCTGTACATTAAGGACCCTAAGGAGGCTGATTTCTTGTTCAATGCTATTGAGAACATCCCTTGCATCAAGAAGAAGGCCGACTGGGCCTTGCGTTGGATCAACGATAAGGAAGCTCTTTTCGGAGAACGTTTGGTTGCTTTTGCTGCCGTTGAAGGAGTGTTTTTCTCCGGTTCGTTTGCCTCTGTGTTCTGGTTGAAGAAACGTGGTTTGATGCCAGGCCTTACCTTCTCCAATGAGTTGATCTGCAGAGATGAAGGTTTGCACACGGACTTTGCATGCTTATTGTTCTCTCATTTGAAGAACAGACCAGCACAAGCCGTGGTGGAAAGAATTGTCACCGAGGCTGTTTCCATCGAGAAGGAGTACTTCACCGACTCGTTGCCCGTGAGTTTGTTGGGAATGAACTGCAACTTGATGTGTCAATACGTGGAGTTCTGTGCTGACCGGTTGCTCGTGGCTCTTGGCAACAAGAAGGTGTACAATGCCACTAACCCATTTGACTTCATGGAGAACATCTCGTTGGCCGGAAAGACCAACTTCTTCGAGAAGAGAGTGTCGGACTACCAAAAGGCCGGAGTCATGGCCAACCACAACGACTCCAAGAGCGCCAGCAACGCGTTCTCTTTCGACGAGGACTTTTAGGCTCGCCAGTTTTTGGCCGGGCAGGCACTGCTGGTTTGGGCCGAGCTCGGTCTCTCATAGATAATGAACATAGAATCATCAACGGATCCATACACTTGTACTACAATAATTACAATAACAATAACTACAATAAAAATAACTACAATAACAATAAACTATTACCATCGAAACATTACCATCAAAAAAGTACCATCGAACTATACTGAATCTCAATATAATCCCCTGCATTGTACTCTCTATAGTACTATCAAGATACTAAAGTTAGGCTCTCTTGAATCCTTGAAACCAACCTTAAACCACTTGGATGGATTGATGATACTCGAAGCTGATTTCATTCCATATAAGCATCTGAAGGATTTCTATAAGGAGTGTAAGACAGCATAACCTTATCCCAGTTCCAGCAATCACATAATATATTCACATGTATTCACATGTATTCATATGATCCATCCACAGTATGTCGTTGAGAGTGGAAGGAAACCAATTGATGAAGAAACCCTCACACAATGTATTGAAGCCTGAATGTCACTCATATTCTTCATCACATCGATAAACTTCAAAAGACTCTAATGGACATTTTGGTACCAGAACCATCCGGCAAAAGTAAAGACCAATAGAAACTGCTCTCTTCTTGGTAAGCAAAATAGCTGATAAGATGATATTAGCAGATAATAGCAGATTGTTATAACTCATTGATGATTTCTCCAACGAAACTGGCGGCATCTCGGTGTTTAGTTTTGAAAGGAAACGTAGCTTTGTCAGGTCATCGTTGGGACACAACATTTGTAATGTTGATTGTTGGGCTCAGACGCCCTAGGTTAATACCTCCTTGCCATAGTGATCTAGCACAGTAACACAGTAACACAGTAACACAGCATCACAGCATCACAGTATCACAGTATCACAGTCTACCTGCATCATTGTTTCCTGTATCACTGTGTCCCAAAATGGTTCAAACCACTTCAGCAAAATTAAACAAGCCAATGCACATGACCCGAACAACGAAAATAGTTTACTTCCGTCCGTTTTGACCCTAGATTAGTATTGCTAGACTCTTAAAATGTAGTGTGCATATGAGTCAATCTTCCCGATTCAAGAATTTAGAATTCACAATATTGAATTCTTTAATGAATGTCTTCAACGAATGAAGGTCGTTGTGAAACATTATGCCTTATGCTTTGAAATTGTATGCGAGGTGTCCCTGTGTACCTGACTCCCTGTAATCCTTGATTATACAACCTCATGAACAAAAGTATGGTGTTATGTTCCTCAGTATATTCATGTCTGAATAATGATATATCCATTGATCCTTTCTCCAATAAGAATCTGAGCGGTTCATGTAAAGTAAAAGAGAAAACGTGAAGACGGAAAAGTCTCCATCAGATTGATCATCACAAGGATTTTGATGATTGTTCTAAAGTTTCAAAAGATATTTGATGTAGCCAATTCGAGGATCGGAAAGCATATCCTCATATCCTCATATCGTCCATATCGTCCATATCGTTCATATCGTTCATATCGTTCATATCCTCATATCCTCATATCTTCCATATTGTCATATCACTCATAGCTTTCATATCACTCATATCCTGATATCATTCATATCCTTCATAGCTTCTCTATAGACATGGCCTTGCCAATATAAATCTAACATAGGGAGTGAATTCTCAGGGAAAGAAATTCAGGGAGAGAAATCCATAGTGAAAGAAAATTCATAGTGAAAGAAAATGTATGGGAGAAAAGGCGAGCGAGGATGGTTCTTATATAGATATTTGCGCCCCCCTATTCCGCACCCCGCCCAGTTTATTTGCAGCCACCAGCCATGCAGGAGCGCGGAATGATGAGAATCAGTCCACGTCCTCAGTAAAAATCAGTACCTCTACACTAGTTAATATTGGTGGGTCTGGTGTTGGGAGACATCTTGGTATGTCCTCCCTCAGTTGATATATATTCTGGATACTCTTATAAAATAGCGGGAGCTTGTCCTTTTATATTGGGGTGAGCCTTCACACGACCATAGTCACGTGAGTGACCGCGGTCTCAGGGAAATAGGGAGCCAGGGCTCCTATTTCTCAACACGGAAGCTGCGAAATATATAAGGTTGCGTATCCCCCCCTGTTCTTGTTCCTGTTCCTATTCCTATTCCTGTTCCTGTTCCTATTCCTATTCCTGTTCCTGTTCCTGTTCCTCTTCCCATTACTGTTACTGTTACTGTTACTGTTACTGTTACTGATCCAGATCCAGATCCAGATCCAGATCCAGATCCTGTTAGGAACGGAATTTTGATTTGGATACTTGAAATGAAGATATTACAGTCGGGTAACACCTGAATCATTAATGTTTTCTGGTTCATGATTTCTGATTTCTGAAATCTGATTTATGTTCCATGTTCCATGTTCCACCGGAGACAGAAAGAATGCCTTGAAGGAGTACATCCACGAGCTAAGAGGTAAGTTGGACGACCCATACAAGAACTTCGCCTCAAACGCCGAGAAGGAGATGTTGTCCGGTATGTTGATGAAGACCGAGGACTGGCTGTACGACAATGGATACGACTCCACCAAGGGTAAGTGCATCGCCAAGTACGGGGAATTGGTATCTCTTGGTAACTTGATCAAGGGTCGTTACCAAGCTTATTTCATGATTCTTGTTTTCTGATTCATATTTCCTGATTATTCATGATTCATGAATAATGATTCTTGGTTCATGGTTCATGGTTCATGGTTCATGGTTCATGGTTCATGGTTCATGGTTCATGGTTCATGGTTCATGGTTCCTGATTCCTGACTCCTGATTCATGTGCCAAGGTTCATGTCCCAAGGTTCATGGTTGGACAGGACCACATTCCTAAAAAATTGAAATTGTCAATACTTGATTCGAATCAGTGTATGTATCAGCGGGGTTTTTTTTCCGTGGAATAACCAGGAACTTCCCCGCCTGCTTTTTCCTCCTGGCGAAGCGGCGATAAATTTGTTTTTATCATGCGCGACCATACTAAGCTCAATACTTACCATGGTCAAACTGCGTCAAACTGCGGAATAAATTCTATACATAAGCCGACAGTCTGGGTCTTATATTGACGCCTATCAGTTCCAAACTGTCATTTCAAGAAGCCACTCTTTGCACTACTACTAATAGGGCTATTACTTTTAGGGCTACTTCTTCTTGGCTACTACCCATAACCGGCATCAATTGCTGCACAAATGAGTGAGGAAGGTGAATTGCTTTCATGACACTGACAATGGGGTTCATACGTTCTTGAACACTGGTTTAAAGCAGAAGATTGGAGGAACCAAATATTTTCCAAACTGTTAATTTCTTGGGGGTTCAAAACGGCGTTTTTCGTTTTCCAGGTGATTGCTTGCTCAAAGTGATTGAAGATCTTTTTACAGGAAACAAATGGCTAATCTAGAAATCCACACATGGAATCAGATTATACTAGACTGAGTACTATACAGAGTACTATACAGAGTACTATACAGAGTACTATACAGAGTACTATACAGAGTACTATACAGAGTACTATACAGAGTACTATACAGAGTACTATACAGAGTACTATACAGAGTACTATACAGAGTACTATACAGAGTACTATACAGAGTACTATACAGAGTACTATACAGAGTACTATACAGAGTACTATACAGAGTACTATACAGAGTACTATACAGAGTACTATACAGAGTACTATACAGAGTACTATACAGAGTACTATACAGAGTACTATACAGAGTACTATACAGAGTACTATACAGAGTACTATACAGAGTACTATACAGAGTACTATACAGAGTACTATACAGAGTACTATACAGAGTACTATACAGAGTACTATACAGAGTACTATACAGAGTACTATACAGAGTACTATACAGAGTACTATACAGAGTACTATACAGAGTACTATACAGAGTACTATACAGAGTACTATACAGAGTACTATACAGAGTACTATACAGAGTACTATACAGAGTACTATACAGAGTACTATACAGAGTACTATACAGAGTACTATACAGAGTACTATACAGAGTACTATACAGAGTACTATACAGAGTACTATACAGAGTACTATACAGAGTACTATACAGAGTACTATACAGAGTACTATACAGAGTACTATACAGAGTACTATACAGAGTACTATACTATATGGAACGATTGGGAACACCACAAGGTATGTATAATAGCATTCCATGAAGTCTAAAGCATACGGGAACAATCTAGAGGTGGAGTTCCAATTCCTTACAAGAAAGTGATATGACCCATTAAAGATCTGGGTTTACTAATGGTTCATACGTCTTTATTGAAAGACTACAGTTATGGTATACTATTGCTTCTACACGGAGCTAGTGGTTTTGGAGTCTTCGACAGAGCAAAAAAGATCTTTGAGTCTCTGGTATCTTAAACCAATGATTCTTATATCTGTTTGACATCACCACTGAATCTCACCATATTTCAATTATGGACTACCTGACTCCACAACCTTGTTCAAAACTAACGGCCAAAGTCAGCTTCAATTCTTCTACAACTCTGTCGTCCGTCTTTAGCAAGCTTCAAGTTAATAGTACAACAAGTACAACAAGTACAACAAGTACAACAAGTACAACAAGTACAACAAGTACAACAAGTACAACAAGTACAACAAGTACAACAAGTACAACAAGTACAGCAAATACGGAACCTAGTGGCCCAGAGGCAAACAGACATCTAGATTCTAGATAAAACTGGGCTGGAAAATATCCACTTCAAGTATGGCCTGCGACATGATAGATATTCCCGGTATAGTGTTTCATTCAGAAGTTCCAGGGATTCACGTGTGATCATAAGAGAACCGGAACCGGAACCGGAACCGGAACTGGAACCAGAACCAACAAGCAAAGACATTATTGTGGAGAAACTCTAGGAGGGTGTTTCAGAAAAGTCCGAATACGCTACAGTGACCAATATATCTGGTTCTGGACTCAAACCCGACAGCAAAAGCTTCCACAGCAAAATCTTCCACAGCAAAATCTTCCATAACAAAACCTTCCACAAGGAAAATAAGGACATCAACAGTTTTTTTTTCGCCAGCACTACTATCAGCAGGCGTACCAGTCGAAATTTCCCAGATCTCAAATATATATCCTCTTTGGGAACTGAGTCATCCTTTCCCAGTATATGGAAATTTATATGTGGCAAATTTAGTGACTTGCAATTACTGGCCTTGAAATCAGAATAGATTTGGTGAAATGGAAGAATTTTGGAGAGAGCAGATAAAAATGAACCCCCCCCCCCAAAAAAAAAAAAAAAAAAAAACTCCTGCAGATTGTCCAGAGTTATCAGTGGACCTCTTCATCGTTCGTCACTTCTCCCATTCTCATTCCATATTTCCATCATTGCCTATTTCCAATATTGCCTATTTCCAATATTGCCTATTTCCATTATTGCCTAATTACTCATTGCTGAAGTGGTAATTGTTGAAGTGGTAATTGTTGAAGTGGTAATTGTTGAAGTGGTAATTGTTGAAGTGGTAATTGTTGAAGTGGTAATTGTTAAAGTGAATGTTGGAGAGAGTGACGCCTAATGTTCCCCCGAGTCTTACCTGCAGTACATTATATGTACCTGGTCATGTTCAATGCCAGCTTAGGATCATGAGGATCTTAATTGTGCAGTATAGACTTGAATTTTAATTTGAATCACTTTGTCATTCCAGTGCTCATAACCATCGTGAAAAGCATACCACGGCATAATCTATGGAATGCTTAATTCTGGATTGGCATACTTCTGGAGCTTTAAGATATTTTGTTCGAGCCATTCATCAAGATCCATCATAGCCATCACCAACATCAAGTCATCAAGTCAGCAAAAACAGTTCTAGAATAATTAGACTATCAAATCAGGGTTTTAAAACAATCAAAAAAAAAGAAAAAAAAAGCAGGGATTTAAAGGATTGAGAAACCAGGGAACCAAGAATTCAACGAAAAAGGGAAACAAAAAAAAAAATCAGATTCGTCTCTTGAAATCAAAATTTAATCCAGAATCCATTGAGGTTGGCTTATCAAAACAAATTTACCAATCTGGAACCACCATAACCATCATTACCAATTGAGCAGATTATAGCCATAAAGAGCCACAATTTCACGAAACCACAATTCCATAAAACCACAATTCCATAAAACCTCAATCCCACAATTCCACAAATACTTAATTCCACAAATACTCAATTCCACAAAAACTCAATTCTCCCAGACAATCAAAAAATCCAACCATCCAACCATCAAATTTACATTTACAGAACAAACCCATAATTCTTCAAAATCCTCAAAATCCTCAAAGGCATTACAAAGGCATTACAAAGACATCAAAAAAGACATCAAAAAAGACATCAAAAAAGACATCAAAAAAGACATCAAAAAAGACATTGGAAGGACATTACTATTACCATCTCGAAAGCCAAGATCATAATCAAAGCCTACCAAAAAACTTTCAATATCCCCAGATCTCTAATATCCAATACTTTCAAATCCATATCTATATCCATATCTATATCCATATCCAATACCCAGAAACAAATCCAAAGGCATTAGAAATCACCAGCACCAAGCCAAACCCTTAGTGACCTTCACTAAACAATAAATTATAACCAAATCCAAGTCCAAGTCCATAGTCAGATAACATTCCATAGCCAATCAAAATCCATTCAAGACCATTCAAACCAATATAACCATATACTATTGATTAACACCAGATAAGAAAGCCATTCTATTAGCCATTCCATAAGCATTTTCAAGCGATTTTAAAACCATTTCAAACTCATCTTCAAAAAATCAACTCCATTATCATATTGAAAACCCATTCAAAAACCATTCAAAAACTATTCCAAACTCATATTCCAAAGCCATTCCAAATTCATATTGAAAACCCATTTAAAAACCATTCAAAAACAAATTCAAAAACCATATTGAATAACCATATTGAATTTTGAATAACCACTCCATAGCCATAGTATTATTTATTATTGATTAACACCAAATTGAAAAACCTGTCCAAACTCATACTCAAATTCCTTTCAAAAGCCAAAACGCTCATAAAAACGCCTTCAAACCCATATAACCATAACCATATACTATTGATCAACACCAGATTGAATCCCAGTTCAAACTCATATTCCAGAGCCAATTCAAACTCATATTCCAAAGCCATAGTCAAATACCATTCAAATACAACTAAAAAACCACTGAAAAACCACTCAAGAACCATTCAAATACCACTCAAAAACCATTCAAGAACCATTCCCAAGCCATTCAAAAACCACTCAAAACCCTTTCAAAAACCACTCAAAAGCCATAACCATATACTATTGATTAACACCCGAATTAAGTTCCAAATCGCAAAACCAAATCCCAAACTCAAAGAAATAACCACCATAAGTTTAGTCCAAATCCAAAAAACAACTATAAGTTTAGTCCAAGTCCAAAGAACAACTATAAGTCAAAATGAAACCAATCCCAGGTATAAAGTTTCTATTAATCATGTGCTTCACATGTATAGTTATAGCAGAGATACAAAATGCCCAACCATCCAAATCATTAAAAAGAATTCTATGTACAAAACATGATGATCAGTTCATTCGGCTTAGTATGATAAATCACCCTCAAGGAGATTTTCTTGTGCCTGGAACATGGGGTTTATCTCCTGCACCCAGCATGGTATGGAATAAAGGCATAGCTAGTATTGGAGAAGGTAACGAAGCAAAGGTTATTGGCATGAACAATGGGTTCTTAGTTTTAGGTTCTGATAAGACAATATTACCCTTAATAATGTTTTTAGATCGTCATTATCGTGTCATTAATCTCCTGCTTCAATTATGTGTTTCATGGAATAATCTCCGGGTCTTGGTGATGAATCGAGCCTTTAGATCTGAGATCATTAATTGTGTTCCTTTAAATCTTTATATGGTTCCAGAGGAGAAGGTCCATTGAAAAGGAAAAGTTCCTGGGAGTTCCTGGAAGTTACTGGAAGTTCCTGGGATTAATGGGAGTTCATAATAGTCACGTGATACATTTTAATAGTGTGAGTCACGTGACTATTAAAACTGAACGTTCTTGGTGACGGGAGGGAGAACGCACGAGCTATCTGGAACCATGAACGGATCAACGTGAGCTGCGCTACCAAATGTAAGAACTCAACAGCACCCGACAACTGTTGGTCTTATGATGGACGTCTTCCTTACGTCCTATAGTGGTCCACCTCGGTTGGAGAAACAGCTTGCTCATTCCGCGGAAAGAAGTAAAACTGGACTCAATGAAATCTTTAATGGCCGGAGCTGCATCCGCCTTGGAAACAATAGGAAGGCCATACACATATCGAGAGAAACGACCAACAATAGTGAGCACATAGTGAGCACATAGTGAGCACCGTCATCTGAAGACCCCATGATTATGTTCACCTGATTATGTCCACGTGATTATGTCCACGTGACTATGTTCACGTGACTCTACTACTCTCAATATCACGTGACTCGCACATTAATTACTCCCCCATCGCTACTCTTCTCTTAATCATGGCTAAAGGAAAGAATAAGCCCAGTGAGGATAGAGCAGCTAAAACCAAAACTTCAAATGGTCATAAGGCTAAACAACATCATGTGAGAAAAGGAAGACAAGAAACTGGTGCAGTTGTCAATAATGCTGAATCCAAATTCCCTGTCAAATTAGCCATGTGGGATTTCGACCACTGTGATCCCAAACGGTGTCTGGGTAAAAAACTTGAACGGTTGGGATATATTCGTAATCTAAGGGTTGGTCAGAAGTTCCAAGGGATTGTGATTTCACCAAATGGGAAACTGGTGGTTTGTCCCGATGATCATGAACTTGTAATGGCGTTTGGAGCCGCTGTGGTGGAGTGTCTGTGGGCACGACTTGATGAGATACCATTTGGGAAGATTGGAGGCAAAAACGAACGGCTTTTACCGTATTTGGTGGCGGCTAATACTGTGAATTATGGTAGACCTTGGAAACTTAATTGTGTTGAAGCCATAGCTGCATGTTTTGCCATTATTGGGGAATTAGAACTTGCAGAGAAACTTCTAAGCAATTTTTCATGGGGTTTAACTTTTTTGGAAATAAATAAAGAGTTGTTGGCTCTATATGCAGGAGCATCCGATTCAAATTCAATTATTAAAGTTCAAGATGAATGGATGGCTAAACTTGAAGCTGAAGTACGTGAAAGAAAATCTCGGGGTCATTCAGAAGATGTTTGGATGCAGGGAAATGTTAATAGGGCTCAGGACATGATGACTAGTGATGATTCCAGTGTTCATAGTGAGCAATCTGAAGATGATGTTTCAAGTGTGGAGTATGATAACTTAGGGAATGTCATAGAAAAGGAAAGGAGAGAGGAACTAGAAGTTGATGCTTTAGGAAATGAAGTTGATGCTTTGGGAAATGAAGTTGATGCTTTGGGAAATGAAGTGGACGTTTTGGGAAATGAAGAGGACGCTTTGGGAAATGAAGAGGACGCTTTGGGAAATGAAATGGACCCTTCAAGCAATAATCTGCATTTGAATTCATTGCAAACTTCAATGGATGGTTTGTCTATTCAAACACCCAAGGATACTTATCTGGAGTAGCTTATGTTATACAATGGGAGTATAAGAAAACGGCAGTATATGCAGGAGCCACCAATATGGGTATATATTTTTTCACCAAAACGATTCAATGCAAGAATCAGTGGAACATAGATATGTGTTCAAATTCACAGTATAAGAGTCACCTATTATACCATAGAGTACTATACCATAGAGTACTATACCATAGAGTACTATACCACAGTAGTAGTATACCCATTATATCCACCATAGGTAGAACACTGCCTATAGATAGAACATGGAGCCTAGGATATCTGATCCTCGTAGTGTCCAGTACAAATGCCATGACGCGATATTTGGGATGAGCGTTATTCCTAACCGTGTGGTATTTTGAAATGATAATAGCTTTGGCCTTCACTAACTCTCTTAAGAAAAGTGATATAGTGGTCAACTTTCGTGTTTTAATATTCATTTCAAAACTCGGCATTTGTCATGTTCTTCTCTTATCTCTTAATTCACTCAATGCTCTCGTATAAGAATACTCGCTTATACGTTCTAACCATCACCTTCGTCAGACCATAGCTAGACCATAGCTAGACCATATCTAGACCATATCTAGACCATATCTAGACCATATCTAGACCATATCTAGACCATATCTAGACCATATCTAGACCATAGCTAGACCATAGCTAGACCATAGTTAAAGTTAGTCTGTAGCTAGACCATAGTTAGACCATAGCTAAAGTTAGAGTAGAGCTGGATCAAAACCCAAAGAGAGCTTAGCTTCCATTTCACCTCACTTCAACATGAACACCACAACAATATTTCTTCCTTTCCTCTGTATGCAGTCACATGAATGTATAGTATTCATAGATGTTCTGATGAGTCAAGTTCAATTATTTGGTCGTTCAATTAATTGGTCGTTCAATTATTTGGTGATTGTAAAAAGTCATGAATCAGTGACCCTTTTCGACCATTCCAGAATAATCCCTCCAATTGTTCCGGTGAAGACTTTTTCGATACCACTATTGCTTCAAAATTTTATATTCCATGCCAGTTCCTCTTTGAGAAATCACCAACGAATTCAAGTTTAGGATATCACTCATTATACACAACATAACATCCACTGTAGTATTTTGACATTGTAGTATTATCCAGGATATTCCACAGTAGTATTATCCAGTAGTATTATCCAGTAGTATTAAAAAGTAGTATTAAAAAGTAGTATTAAAAAGTAGTCTCACACAGTAGTATTAACCAGTAGTATTAACCAGTAGTATTAACCAGTAGTATTAATCAGTAGTATTAACCAGTAGTATTAACCAGTAGTAGTCTCACACTGTAGTGTTAATCATTCTAGTCGTCAAACATTGTACTATAATTGTTAGGTTTGTGTTAAGACGTTTGGTGCTTAGTTGATTGTATCCATTGAAGAGTCATCCAGGAGTGATTTCAACGACAACAGCAAATTCTTGTTAATTCAGATAATGATGGTTGACACAGATAATAATGGTTGATAAAGATAATCATTGTTGACACAGATAATCATGGTTGAAACAGAACAAAGGTATGATTCCTTGATTTGTTTTTGTCTTTTATTCAAAGAAGGAACAACGGCACATGAGTGTTTTTTTTAGTGGGGTAATGAAATGAAGATCAGCCAGATGGTAGTATAAAAGTTGAAGTTCATGTTGAAATTCATGTGTTGTAACCACCTCCATGGCTCACAAGTCACGCCGTAATGTAATACCAAGTTTAGATATTTGCAATTCAAGTCCATCTGAAACCAATACCAGATTAGGAAAAAAGGGTACTTGTAAAGATCAAGGTTATTAGTATGTCTCTGTAGGAATAGCACTAGCTAGCAGTATGAATAAGTAGCCGGTAGTAGTTGGTAGTAGTAGTAGTTGGTAGTAGTAGTAGTTGGTAGTAGTAGTAGTTGGTAGTAGTAGTAGTTGGTAGTAGTAGTAGTTGGTAGTAGTAGTAGTTGGTAGTAGTAGTAGTTGGTAGTAGTAGTAGTTGGTAGTAGTAGTAGTTGGTAGTAGTAGTAGTTGGTAGTAGTAGTAGTTGGTAGTAGTAGTAGTTGGTAGTAGTAGTAGTTGGTAGTAGTAGTAGTTGGTAGTAGTAGTAGTTGGTAGTAGTAGTAGTTGGTAGTAGTAGTAGTTGGTAGTAGTAGTAGTTGGTAGTAGTAGTAGTTGGTAGTAGTAGTAGTTGGTAGTAGTAGTAGTTGGTAGTAGTAGTAGTTGGTAGTAGTAGTAGTTGGTAGTAGTAGTAGTTGGTAGTAGTAGTAGTTGGTAGTAGTAGTAGTTGGTAGTAGTAGTAGTTGGTAGTAGTAGTAGTTGGTAGTAGTAGTAGTTGGTAGTAGTAGTAGTTGGTAGTAGTAGTAGTTGGTAGTAGTAGTAGTTGGTAGTAGTAGTAGTTGGTAGTAGTAGTAGTTGGTAGTAGTAGTAGTTGGTAGTAGTAGTAGTTGGTAGTAGTAGTAGTTGGTAGTAGTAGTAGTTGGTAGTAGTAGTAGTTGGTAGTAGTCGTAGCTGATAGTGCTTTCCACCTTTGAACAATAACCCATTTCATGTGACCCTTATAATGGGCATAGGTTTGCGAAAGTAGCATGGGTAAAAATATGTATTTCCGTATCCACCATTTGTTATCCAAGCCCAAGGGCAAAGGATAGATTCCAGTGTCAAGACTCAAACAGTTGTCCAAAAGCCATTTCAAGCCTTCCACCGTGTCAGTAGTAGTAGTCAGTCAGTAGTAGTAGTCAGTCAGTAGTAGTAGTCAGTCAGTAGTAGTAGTCAGTCAGTAGTAGTAGTCAGTACTAGTGGATGGTAGTAGTAGTAGTGGATGGTAGTAGTAGTCAGTAGTAGTGGATGGTAGTAGTACTTTTGGAAGTTAATAGTAGTAAGTAGTAGCTATTTGTTAGTAGTAGTAGTAGTAGTAGTAGTAGTAGTGGATGGTAGTGAAGACAAAGCAACTTCAGAGTTCTTGCTCAACCATTCAGATCTCTCCTCCTCAGTCAATGGCTCCGGAAGCTCTGCGAATTTGCTCCCGTACTCACCCTTCTCAGGTTCCGTCTTTGGAATTTGGTTGGACACGTACAAGTCAATCGCATTGGACTTCTCTGGTCTCTTGACACCTTTGGCCCACTTGAAGCCCAAAACTCTTGGGTGTTGTCTGAGTCACCAGTTGTCAGCCTTGTCGCCAGCCAATCTGGTGCAGTGAATTCTGGATTGCTGACCAGAACCCCTTGATGATGGCATCGTTTCTCTTCTGTTGCAAGGTGATACCATAGACCAGTCTGGAGTCAGTGGTGTCTGGAGTGAAGTTAGGAAGTTAATAGTAGTTAGTACTTTTGGAAGTTAATAGTAGTTAGTACTTTTGGAAGTTAATAGTAGTTAGTACTTTTGGAAGTTAATAGTAGTTAGTAGTAGCTATTTGTTAGTAGTAGCTATTTGTTAGTAGTAGTAGTAGTAGTAGCTGTCAGAATCGCCATAAGTATTGACCTACCTATGGAGCTAGTATAAGTCTCTCTGTCGGATCCTAACAATGGCTATTGTAAACTCCTTATGACTGCATTTTAGCCATTG
The DNA here is from genome assembly GCA_002370695.1 of Metschnikowia matae var. maris. Classification (NCBI taxonomy): domain Eukaryota; kingdom Fungi; phylum Ascomycota; class Pichiomycetes; order Serinales; family Metschnikowiaceae; genus Metschnikowia; species Metschnikowia matae. The sequence continues at coordinate 15,515 of NKZH01001967.1, read as the reverse complement.
CAACAATATCTCATTTTCAAAGAGGCAAGAATAATCATGACCATTTTTTGAGGTGAAGGGTTTTTCAATGACACGTTCCTCTTCAATTATTATTTAAATCACACTGTTTTCTGTTTTGAAGGAATCATCAACGAACAAAATAGATAACTTCGTACAAAATGTTCAGCAAAAATATAATAGTAGTAGTAGTTCTGCAATAGTAGAAAGTAGTACCTTTGGAAGTTAGTAGTAGTAGCTCGGCATTAGTACAAAGTAGTACTTTTGGAAGTTAGTAGTAGTAGCAGCAGCAGTAGTAGTAGCAGCAGTAGTAGTAGTAGTAGTAGTAGTAGTAGTAGGAGCTTTTAACAGGAATTAGTAATTGGTATAGTAGTAGTCAAAATTCATTGGTAAGTTGTGGTCAGTTGAAGAAGTAGTAGTAGTAGCAATAAGTATTGGTGTAAGTGGATATTGATGGGTTAATGAAGGGGAAAGAATGATGAAGGAAAAGAGGGAGGAAACGAAGAAGGGAAGGGAAGGAGGGGGGGGATTATATACCCCGAGGAAATGCATTCCTGCATGCACAAACACATGAAACACAAGCACGTAGTATACAGGTCATGTCCCCTCCATATGTATCTCATGCATACTGGTTTCCTAATTAGTTAGGTTATGTTTCATATCTGTAGGGAATGACGAATGAGAAATGGGGAATGAGGAATGGGGAAAGGGAGAGTGCGAGTGCGGTGGCTGCAAAACGTTCATCACGTGCTCAATTCACGTGACATGTATATGCACTCCATATGACGCACGTGACTCGCACTTTACCCCTACCATCAACTCTCTTACAACCAACTCCTTCTTTACAACATCCAGGCATACGACTATGACATGTGCGCTTACCATCTTCCGGCTCTCTGTAACCCGCTCCTTAATGTCCTATTTAACAACCCGCTGCTAGCGTCTATGGCAGCGCTCATACAGGATCTCCAGCCACATACAGAGATCACCGTCTTGGTGCCCCCGGCAGATCGGATCTCAGACGACGGTATCACTGAAGACTTTATACGATCCCATATTCTCCGGAACTCACTGGGAGTTTCGCTGGCTACGGCGGCTCGGAAATCTCACCCGTACATCTACACCACTTTGAGTGGTAAGCAGGTGTTGATTAAGAACGGCTACGTGTTCTCGGGTAAAGGTTTTAAGGAGTCTCGCAAAGTGCTGATTATGGGCTATGATGGCGTGCCTGTTTGGGCTGATTACTTACCCCGGGGGCTGGTGTACGCATGTGTTTATATTTCGGCTCCGCTCTGTGGCGACGTGTCCGATGTATTTAATGCCCCTCTTTTTCCGACCAATGGCGATAGGTCTCCAGTGTTGAATAACAGAGAATCCCCGAGTACCTCGGGTCTCTCACCCTCGAATCTGTTGCTTCCCTCAGCTTCATTCCCCTCGAAACCAATGGACCTGGCCTCGGACTTGCTGTCGGGTCTGCCCCCAGAACCCACTTTTTCCGACCTCCTCCAAAACTTCCCCGCCCTTTCTCGAACCATGGCTTCTGCTTTCTATACACTCTTCCATCATAACAATCGCAAGTTTCAGGACCTTCGAAATCGCAAAATCCTCCCGCTTTCCCAAATCAAAAAGCTTTTTGCAGCCATGGTGGCTGAGGCCTTCCGCATTGTGCAGGACACCATTAATTCTGATTCTATAGACGGTGACAGGGTTCATAACCTCTTGACTTCAGTGTCCATGAAGAATCCTAACCTCGATATGAATCGCTTGGTTCATGAATTTGTGGAGTTTAATATTTATGATCGCTTATGGTCACTGCTCGTGTTTCAATTCACAGACCTGTACACCAGCAATCCTAACCATGAAACCAACCCTGAAACCAACACCGAAAATGATCTCTCCAATGCCGATATACTTCCTCATGAAAGCTCCCAAAAAGATTCTAGTCATCGCATCGTTCTAACTCCCGAATTATACAGGGATTTACTGTGTCTCTCCCTTAACCAATTGGACATTCCGGTGGACGAGCCCTGGAGCCTCAACGTTTTATACAGGCGCGTGGAAGAAGCCATCAAGGTGTTTTCCGAATTGTCAGGGACCCGGATCACAAATCAACGGGAAAAAGTCGGCATTTTGACCCGTACTGTACAGGTTTTGACCGAACCCGGAGCTCATGACGGCCTGGCGCCGCTCGTGGATGCCGATACACTCATTGTGCTTTTAATTATGGTCATTGTGCATTCCAAAGTGCCTAATTTGGAGTGTCACCTCTACTATATACAGAACTTTGGCCTAGGGTCGGCCTCTGATGCCGCCCAAGACAAGGCTGGGTACTTAAACTATATTCTTCTGAACTTCAATGCAGTTGTTTATCACCTCCAGGGCTGCATAACCAAAGAAATCAAGGCATCGTCGGAGAATTATTTATTCTGGGCGGCCATTCAAAAAGAGGACTATCTGCAGGTCGACCGGGTTCTACTGCAGATAGACACATCTAAACCACTTCCTCGGAGCCATTTCCTCAAAAGTAAGAATATTCATGGTGAGAGTTTTTGGTTCATTGTTATCCGGACTAATAACACGGAAATATACAATCTTTTGTCGGAAAAAACCCAATCAGTGTTTTGCATCGAAGACCTTGTGTTTGATACTAACACTACTACCAGGCAAAATCTTTTGATGGTGGCTCTTCAGCATGAAAATCTGGAAATTATCCATAGCATCATTGATGTGCTCGAATTTAATTTGTCGGCATCGGAAATTACCGCATACGTCAATTGTCCCGACCATCGGGGCCGTACAATCGGGCATTATCTCTCGCATGACCTTACAGCATTAAAAAGATTAGGTAGGTTTGTTGATTGGAGTCATAAGGACCATAATTCTCAAACCCCGCTTTTTAGTTTCTGCAGAGCCTACGACCATCATGCATACAAGCAACTCATTGCAACCGGGTTCAGAATCTCCAAGATTTCTTATAATCTGCATACCGATAGAAGTGGAAACACACTTTTACATGCTATGTCACGTGGGATCCGAGAATCTGGAGTTTTGGAAGAGAAAAGTGCAATAGAGGGGCACGATACCACCGGTGATTTAGAGTCAAGGCTTCATACCAGTGAATCCGAATCCGGACTCAAAACCAATGAGTCATTGTTGAAGCCCAAATTCAAACAGAAAATGACTTCAGCAGTGGATATCAATGAACTCAATATGCGTGGTCTTTCTCCTGCATCTCTCTCCATGCGCTACAACCGGTTGGAAAATCTACAGGTGCTTCTTTCGGAAAAAACCTTCATCTTTAGCATTGAAGACCCCAAAAGCTTCCACAATCTCCTGGACAGTTACAGTTTTTCTGCTGCAAAAAAGAACCATAGTAAGGTGAACGACCCTGAGTTCCGAGAAATTGAAAAGTTGGTGGTGTCGAGCTTCTTAGACTATTATTTTCCAAAGCACCCTTTCGTTTTTGGAGTAATCAGTGGAAAATATGATAATGGGAAGAGGGAATGGCAAATGCATGCGGTGTGCAGGAAGAATGAAGTTACTTGCAATAATTCTTCTTCCACCAGCACTTCTACTGTCGGAAGCAGTACGATCCAATCTCAATGTCTTTCGCTTAATATGTTCAAGAAAATCGTGCAGGTGTTCTGGATGACGAATCCGCATCTGTTCATGCCGTTGGAGAAACTATGGGTCAATTTCCCCGAAACAAAGGCCAATGATCCCATGAATGCCAAGTACAGGAATAATCGGCTCTTGGATCATGTGAACATGTTTCTCCTGTCATTAGCTTTTACTGAAGATAGTGTGCAGAAGATCTTCCAGAACCTCGTTAAAAAAAGCAATGAAGAGCTGGTTTTCGAGATGGCTAAAGCTATGAGCAAAGAGAAACCGATGGAGGGCAAGTTGGATCAAGCGAAAATCCAAGAAATGTACTATTTCATTGATTTTTCCAAAAAAGACCTTATGCGGTACGGTCACGTGATGCGAAAGCTAAGCAACTTATCTTCATGTAGAAGAATCAAAGATGAAGATGTGACGAGTGAATATGACAATATTCTCCGGGCATTAAACATAATGAATTTCAAACGGGAACGGGATTCGGGGGTTTTTCCAATGAGAACTTTCCATGATTTCGTGGCATGGCTCGAGTCCTGCACAGAACAGCTTATTCAGCAATGTGATGTTTTGTTTGGTAAGATCCATCTTTGGCAAACACTTTATAATCAGATCCATATTTTGAACCAGGAAATATGTGAAATGGAGGAATTGGTGCTTAAACGGGCACCGGGCTCGGAACCACGAGTTCTGAAAAGAAGTACGTTTATAGTGGAACCTGTTCCTGCAGATGAACAGTTCAAAGAAGAAAGTGATTTCTCTTTAATGTTTGGTTTGGGAGACCTGAAGAAGAATAAGTACCGGCGACTTGTGACGATCAAGGCGGAGCACGTGACGCGGATCACGGATCTCGGCTCCAATCTTCGGCATAGTCATGAGGCCGTGGCCGCTGAAATATCACTGTTTCTTCTGTACAGGCTGCGGTTTATAACATTTGGGCTTAAACGGTTGGCCAGGGAGTCGGTGCTTTCGCTCCGGCACAGAAACGTGCAACTCCAAAAGTGTCTCGAGAACATAAGAACTTAGGACAGGGGGGGTTTCTGATCTTTAAGAGAAGGGTTTTGATTAGAGAGATATGATTTTATTTGCTGAGGTTAATATAAATTGGTGTAGTTTGGAAAGAGTTTATAGAATGTTCTGGAACACCCGTACACCTTCATACATGTGATTTTCACGTGACTTTGATCACGTTAACGCGTGGATTCCACGTGACAGTTCTGATACGCGATTTAAAGTAAAAACCCCCCCCCTCCGCCCACTCAGTCTCAACTTCAACACCCAAAACCTCAATAACCAACTAACACAATACAATGGCAATCTCTCATCAGGACTTGGCCGTGTCCATCATAAAGTTTCTCCAGACCAGTGTATCAGACAAAACGGTAAGTGAAGACTTTTCCGAATCCATCGATGTGGCCATCGACTGTATTGCTGATGCATTCGAAGTGTCCAAAATAGATTCAGGGGCGGTGGATCAAAAATTAGGTGGCAGTTTATTAGAGCTTGTGAACTCCGCAACACCCTCAAAAAAACCTACCAGTTCAGGTACAAGTGGCGTTGCCAGTGGCGCGCATAGTTCGTCGGAATCGCAGGCTCAAAAGTCCACGGCATCCGCTGAAGAGAAGGCCCAAGCCGATGCTTTAAAAGCAGAAGGTAACAAGGCCATGGCCGTTAAGGATTTTGGACAGGCCATCGACAAGTACACACAAGCCATTGGTTTGGATTCTTCCAATGTGGTGTACTTGTCCAATAGGGCCGCAGCATACTCTTCAGCTTCGCAACATGACAAGGCCGTGGAGGATGCAAAGAAGGCACTTGAAATGGACCCAGGGTTTGCCAAGGCTTACTCTCGTTTGGGGTTGGCGCAGTATGCATTGGGTAATGCCAAGGAGGCCATGGAGGCGTATAAGAAGGGTATGGAGGTGGAAGGTTCTAATCCTACGGATGCCATGAAGAGGGGTTACGAAACAGCCAAGAAACGTGTGGAGGAGGAATTGGAGAGATCTATTGCTAGTGATTCTGGAACAGGTAGTGGAGCTGGTACAGGCAGTGAAGTTTCCGGAGCTGGTACAGGAGCAGGAGCAGGAGCAGATGGAAGTGGAAGTGGAAGTGGAAGTGGAAGTAGATCTACTGGTGGAGCAGGAGGAGCTGGGGGAATGCCAGACCTTGCATCGATGTTCGGTGGTGGAGGAGGAATGCCTGACCTTTCATCAATGTTTGGTGGAGGTGGTATGCCTGACTTATCGGCTATGATGAACAACCCTCAGGTGATGCAAGCAGCTCAGAGCATGATGCAGAACCCTGAAGCCATGCAAGGGTTAATGAATAACCCTATGATCCGTCAAATGGCCAATAGTTTGGGTGGAGAAGGTGGACTTGAGAATATCCAGAATATGGCCAAGCTGTTCATGGGCAACCAGAACAATAACTCTAATCAGAACAATTGAGCCAGTTGTCATTGAAAGTTATGTTTGATAGTCATGAAGGTCAACATGGTGAATGGCAGTGGTGAATAACAGTGGTCAACAACAGTGGTTAACAACAGTGGTTAACAACAGTGGTTAACAACAGTGGTCGACAACAGTGGTCAATAGCAGTGATCAACAACAGTGGTTAACAACAGTGATTAAGGTCAACAACATTGATTAAGGTCAAATGGCAGTTCAATGATTGTCGAGCAGGTCATTCAATTCAGTGAGTCATGTCAGTTATGCCTATGGTTGTTTATGCCTATGGTTGTTTATGCCTATGGTTGTTTATGCCTATGGTTGTTTATGCCTATGGTTGTTTATAACTTCTGGTTACTTCTGGTTACTTCTGGTTAATGATCATGAGTGATTGATGAGTGGTGGTTGTTCTCATGTTTATGAGTGTCTGATTAATATAAAAGATAATGAATACTTTCCAAATGTTCTTGGTTCAATACTACCTAGCGTAGTTGACATTACTCTAAGTATTTATACCCCACTGATACTACCCTGTATATTATGTGCTATAGTATACTCTACAATAATCTACAGACGAAGTAGTCTGGAGTGGGGATGTGGTGGTGTGCTCTATACTCTATACTCTATACTCTACACTCTATACTCTATACTCTATACTCTATACTCTATACTCTATACTCTATACTCTATACTCTATACTCTATACTCTATATTCTATACTCTATACTCTATACTCTATACTCTACTAAGTCATTCTACTAGTTGTCCTTCAGGAATAGGCTGGATATCGTCCACCGAGAAATAGTAAATGGGTAGTCTGAAGATATCGTACCTTTTCAAGGTGCAGTCCTCATACAAGGCAAACCCAACTCACAACTTCTGTCACGTCCATCAAAGTCATCCTCGGGTATGTTATCCCCTCCAAGTACAGTGTTATTCGAAACGATTCACACCAGTGCGACAATATGTTTCAAACCAGTTCGACAATATGTTTCGGACCACACTAGCAAAATTAAACAAACCACTCTTCGCTTACCAATTACATAGCCCCTCCCAATTTGTTGTATATAGGATAACAATAAAACTCGTTCAGTTTCGTACTGCGAGACTCCCAAATTCAGTACATATATATATTAGGCAATCCTCCAGGATAAAGATTTCAGAATATTGGAATCCAAAGAAAGTTGGTGTGACTATAGTGTAATAGTAGTTGTAGTACTTTTTTAGTGGTACACTGGAAGTAGAATGAAAGGATCAAAACATATTGCTTTCTTCTGTTTCAAACAGATAGTGTGTTAGATTAAAAAGGGTGGGTTTAGAAACTTAATGAACCCGTATCCTGCATATAGCCGGGGAGAATACCTTATGATGATTATTAATTTATTCAGTTTCCGAATAAACTTCCAACATTTACTTTTTTTATGCCAATGTATACATAGGTGGCTTCGTATCTGTAATAAATATACTTGTAAGCTGTAGTTAGGTCAACCACCAAAAATAAAAAAGAGAATAGCTATAGTTAATCTATTTTCAGGTACCTCTATACACACTAGCATCAGTGATAACACTAATACATACACCAACTGTTGAGCAACAAAATGTCCGAAATGTCGTCATTATGAATCTCCGCCTTAAGCCTATCCACCACTTTCTGCTTCTTGGCCTTTTGGCTGTTGATATCGTAGATCAAATCTTCGAGGTGCTTGATCCTAGACTCCACCGAACTAGGTAGTTGTGTGGAATAGTCATCAATATCTACATTACGCTATTTGGTTTGAAAGGATGTGAATTAGTGGTTTGTTGAATTTTGCTAGTGTGGTCCGAATCATTGTGTTGCGTAGGTCTGAATCGTTTTGTCGTGTATGTAAGAATCGTTTCGAATATCACTGTACTATGTTGTGTTGCAGTACTACTATTACTACTATTACTATTACTACTATTACTACTACTACTACTAGTACTACTACTAGTACTACTACTACTAGTACTACTAGTACTACTAGTACTACTACTACTACTAGTACTACTACTACTACTACTACTACTAGTACTACTACTACTACTAGTACTACTACTACTACTACTACTACTACTACTAGTACTATTACTACTACTAGTACTATTACTACTATTACTACTATTACTACTATTACTACTATTACTACTATTACTACTATTACTATTACTACTACTACTAGTACTATTACTACTACTACTACTATTACTACTACTACTATTACTACTATTACTACTATTACTACTACTACTAGTACTATTACTACTACTACTAGTACTATTACTACTACAACTCCCATAATATATTCTATTAAATCTCATACGTTTAATCAACTGAATCTATGAATTTTCCTTTTTTTAGTAGTTCTAAATCCAGCATAGAGGCAACTTGGAAGAAAATACTATAAATACTATAAATAGCTAATAAAGTCATAAGAATTATCATTCAATTAGTTTCATGAATAAATCCATATGTATATTTATTAGATCTAGGATTAGTATAGAATGTTAAATAGAATACTCTTAAAGAAGAAATAGCTGTTAATGTAGCAAAAGCTTACAGGACATGATTCAACAGCTAGGCGTGGTTTTTGAGGAATCGTTCCATAAGAGCAGGTTTGAAAATATAACCCTTCTATTATACTGTCTGGTACTTGGTGAATTACCACTCTGAGTATACTACTAACCAATTATACGGCTACTACTTGAAACGTTATTCTCCTTGAATTGGTGTAGATAAAGGTATACTAATAATAGAGTTATTCCAGTTACTAATAGACTACTCTACTATCCATCTATAAAATAATACGGACAAAAAGGACACGCCTATCGAGTCGAGTTCCAGCTGGCAAAAAGGTCATTCACGGTCTTCTTCCAAGTATGTGGCTGACGAAGGCACACGAGTGATCCAGGTTATTGAGAATACCGATTTCTTTGAATTGATCAAGCCGTTCAGAAAAGAGTTAAGTATTCCTGAAAGGTCTCGGTTGAGTTGTGATAAAGTATCCTTTTAACCAAAGGCAAAATGAAAATCATGTAAATGATGGTAGCCACAAACCTCTGATAATTACAACACATTGACAACACATTGAAAACACATTGAAAACACATTGAAAACACATTGAAAACACATTGAAAACACATTGAAAACACATTGAAAACACATTGAAAACACATTGAAAACACATTGAAAACACATTGAAAACACATTGAAAACACATTGAAAACACATTGAAAACACATTGAAAACACATTGAAAACACATTGAAAACACATTGAAAACACATTGAAAACACATTGAAAACACATTGAAAACACATTGAAAACACATTGAAAACACATTGAAAACACATTGAAAACACATTGAAAACACATTGAAAACACATTGAAAACACATTGAAAACACATTGAAAACACATTGAAAACACATTGAAAACACATTGAAAACACATTGAAAACACATTGAAAACACATTGAAAACACATTGAAAACACATTGAAAACACATTGAAAACACATTGAAAACACATTGAAAACACATTGAAAACACATTGAAAACACATTGAAAACACATTGAAAACACATTGAAAACACATTGAAAACACATTGAAAACACATTGAAAACACATTGAAAACACATTGAAAACACATTGAAAACACATTGAAAACACATTGAAAACACATTGAAAACACATTGAAAACACATTGACAACACATTGAAAACACATTGAAAACACATTGAAAACACATTGAAAACACATTGAAAACACATTGAAAACACATTGAAAATACATTGAAAACGACAAGATCCAGGCCACCAACGAAGACAAATTGGGCCCCGTCTTATACTTGTTGGCAAAATTATACGCATCGGCCATCATCTTGGAGGGATTCTCCGGTACGTTCTTGACGTTCTAGGCAGTCATTACCGAAGTCATGGCCTATAACTCCACCGAACACATTGGCGAGTTATGTGCACAGATCAGACCACACGCTATTCCTTTGACCGACTCGTTTATGTTATGGGATATGATGATCAATGCCCCTATTGGCTATTATGACGGAGATATTTATAAGAACTATTTCCGTACAGTCAACGAGAGTAACCCAGCCACAAACAGCAAGGTACCATATTCCGCAGCTCCCGAGGCCGTCCAAAGATGGAGCTCAAAAATGGGGTCCAAAGATGGGGTCCAAGATGCACCCATGGACAAGTCGTCCAACTTGAGCTTTGGCAAACCCTTCCATATAATTAATATGGTCAACATGGTCAACATGGTCAACATGGTCAACATGGTCAACATGGTCAACACAATCAACATCGTCAACACGGAGAAAGTGATGAACTGTGATGAACAGCAAAATGGGGAATAAGATCTAAACCGTTCTTTTTCCACTTCTTAATTCCATTTCTTAATTCCACGTCTTAATTCCACGACGAGTATCTGACGATTTCTTCGAAACGGAATTAAGGGAAAGGTCTTTTAAAATGTTGATAATACTTTGGTGGTTTACTTGGTGGGTTTGGCATTTCATTCCTTGGGTTTGGTGTAACTGGGTTTGGTGTAACTGGGTTTGGTCCAAAACACCAAATTTGATGATAAGAAAACAATGGAAGAAAAGGTTCCAGCAATGACAGAAACAATGAAACCTAGTTTATGTTTTCGATTTTCACAAGACTCTCATTGATTATAAAACGTTTCGAGTTATTGGTTTGAAGGACTGTTTGAAGGGGTACGAAAACCTTTTTGAAATCTTGGTTTGTATATCTTGGCTAGTTCTGGTTCCAAACATTTTGTACCCCTGGTTTGAATGGTTTTGAAAAACACTGTAGTATAGTCTGTAGTAGTATAGTCTTTTTATAGTTGGACGTACCGATGATATCCTCCAAGTACTCTAGCAAGGTATCGTCGTTTTCCTTCTCGGCCATGGCCTTGGCCTTGGCCTTCATATTCTCCGCCTTGACCTTGGCCTTCATATGCTCAATGGACTCCACTTCTCCCTGCAAGATTCATTGAACAACTTGTGGTCTAGATCGATTCCTTGGCCACGCAAGTATGAAGTCACATCTGTATACGTATTAGACCGGTTATTGATGTAGTACTGTGAGCTGTGAACCGTTCGTCTTAAAAGCCCGGTAAGATATAATACAAAGTAATAAGAAGTAATAAGAAATAGTAAGAAGTAATATGATCGGAGTCCGGCACCTTGGTGGCTCTAGCCGGAACAACGGAATCATCTAGAACATGAATGGAAATGGATATCAACTTGACAATACTCGTTTTGTTGATCTGTAGAAGAATTGTGGATGACTTCTGAAAGTATACCCTGTCTCATCTTTTTCAGCGCCTGAAACCCAAAAAACGAAAAGCAATGAATCAATGACTTTAGACTTATTACTTCCATTTGATCCCACCACTGCAGAGAAAGACGAGTTGAATGGTCCGATTCCTTGCACTCCAGACATAAGACTTAAAGTTGGTAAGCACCAATCACAAACCAAGTTATTGATCATTTTCGCAGATGATGGAATGGGTGGTAGAAATAGGCATTCTGATTACAGTTACAATGGAAAACAAAATGGAACAGCCCACTAAACACCAGAACAACAGAACACCAGACCAGACTCCTTGATTATTAGACTACTAGACTATTAGACTACTAGACTATTAGACTACTAGACTACTAGACTACTAGACTATTAGACTACTAGTCTATTAGTGTGATAGACTATTAGGGTGTTAGACTATTAGGGTGTTAGAGTACTAGGGCTTTATACTGACTATACTGGCTATACTAGAGTTTATTAGAGTTTGTTAGAATGTCTGTACCCCTAGACTAGACTACTAGACTGGATACTAGAATAGAGTGCTAGACTGGATTTTCAACAACCCAATAGTTCAACAAATTACTGTTTTTAATAATTACTTAATAAAGATTTCACATTTACAGGTTATTTCAAATCCTTGATCCTTAATACCATTCTTAAGCCTTAAGTACGATACTTAAAAACGATACATTTTTAATTATAGGTATGCTTAGTTTTGTTGGATACCTCTCTAGGGATCTCCTTCTTCGAGTTCTTCCGTAGAGTCAGGGTGGGGTGATGGGGTGAACTGGACTCAAACTACAGTGTTTAATTATAGTTCTGAAAATTCTACAGTGTGTAATTATAGTTCTGAAAATTAACATATCTTTCATGACATGGACGTGAACGATAGCTTTGCCTAACGGTTAGCTTGACAAAGGCCCTTACTCTAGACAATTCCCGAACTTTTCTTGAAAACTCAAGGTTGGTTCCAAAGTGATTGTGGGTCTTAAAACTCATAAAGCTCCTATACGGTCTCAAGCAAACTCTGTTTGTGTGGAACCACGGTATCGTCTTGACCAGATGAAGTCGAAAGGGTTCCCAAGATCAAAAAAAGAACAAGAACAAGAACAAGAACAAGAATCAATCAACCATTGCAAGTGATATACTTTGAATCAATTCCGACAAAAATGAAAGTTGAAAGAAAAAGACTGTACAGTGGTATTCATACTATTCAAACCAATGATTCAATAAAGTAGTTCGTACTTATTCACTCAGAGTTTCAAATCAAATGGCATAAAGGTTCACACTAAAGTTCATACATTGAAGAATTCAATATTCTGATAATCTTAAGTCTGGAGTCTTGCAGTACCAATCAACGGTCAAAGTACCAATCAAAGGTCAAAGTACCAATCAAAGGTCAAAGTACCAATCAAAGGTCAAAGTACCAATCAAAGGTCAAAGTACCAATCAAAGGTCAAAGTACCAATCAAAGGTCAAAGTACCAATCAAAGGTCAAAGTACCAATCAAAGGTCAAAGTACCAATCAAAGGTCAAAGTACCAATCAAAGGTCAAAGTACCAATCAAAGGTCAAAGTACCAATCAAAGGTCAAAGTACCAATCAAAGGTCAAAGTACCAATCAAAGGTCAAAGTACCAATCAAAGGTCAAAGTACCAATCAAAGGTCAAAGTACCAATCAAAGGTCAAAGTACCAATCAAAGGTCAAAGTACCAATCAAAGGTCAAAGTACCAATCAAAGGTCAAAGTACCAATCAAAGGTCAAAGTACCAATCAAAGGTCAAAGTACCAATCAAAGGTCAAAGTACCAATCAAAGGTCAAAGTACCAATCAAAGGTCAAAGTACCAATCAAAGGTCAAAGTACCAATCAAAGGTCAAAGTACCAATCAAAGGTCAAAGTACCAATCAAAGGTCAAAGTACCAATCAAAGGTCAAAGTACCAATCAAAGGTCAAAGTACCAATCAAAGGTCAAAGTACCAATCAAAGGTCAAAGTACCAATCAAAGGTCAAAGTACCAATCAAAGGTCAAAGTACCAATCAAAGGTCAAAGTACCAATCAAGGTCAAAGTACCAATCAAGGTCAAGGTAACAATCAGGAGTCAAACCGGGACGGAACATGAACTGGTTTCCCCTTTTTTTTTAGAGCTTCTCATTCAAAGTAGGAACTTGGTAACGGTACGTTGAGTAATATTGAAGGTCAAAGACGAAATTTGGTCTCGGTATGTAGAGTAATTTTGGAGACCAAAGACATAGAATAATACCGATTAGCCTTCAATGCTTTGGGAACCGTTTGGACGACTTCTTCGATATCTTGATCTTTCGCGACTTTAACTTGAGCCATTGAAACCTCCCTTCTATCCCAATCCACATTTAAATAAACATTCCGAAGGAAAGAATTTCGCAAAGTAACAGAAGGGAATTTTTCATTAAGTTCATTATAATCTTCAGCAGGAAGAATTGCCAAGAAACATCTTCCATCACTATCTGTGTGGATCAAATGACTTAAAGGAACTTTGATCTCAAGCCCTGAAAAGTCATACACTATGTTTCGAGTCCCGTACATGTATCCACAATTGACCTTATAATTCTTTTTTTCGGGCCAATATTGCGCCAGTAACAGATTGATCAAATTATAATAAATGTATTTGGGTAACGTTTGATAATCATTTCCCACTCTAAATTTGGCCCCTATTGTTTGATTCAAAATCACCACTTTCTGGTTGGAATCCTCCAAGTACATTTTGCTAAGAACAACCGATAACCCAATGCTGTTTGAATATTTATGGATATTCACCATAGGAACCGTTTGGAAATTTCCTTGATATTTAGCATGATCCACAGCACCAAATAAAATGGATCCATTGACTGGGCCTCCTCCATTTAAATAAACAGAATATGTCAATCGTTTAATATGCCCTAACCGCTTTAAAGCCACAAGGAAATTTATATATGGTTCTCCATTATCTATCCATCTGGAATCGCTGGGTTTTCCAAGTCCTAAACACCCTTCGTCTCCCAGCGTTATTGTGGGCACTCCAAACATCATTTTCAATTTAGTACCTGCTACTTTAACTATATCATAGCCCCAAATACCTTTTTCAGATCCACTAAGGAAAGGTTGGATTGGGTATCTCCAAAACGTCCTTGACCCAGAACCTCTGAATCCATGTAATTTACAATTTCCTCGTTTCTCTAGATTTAAATGCTTGGGTATAACTTTTTTGAATTGTACTCCAGAAGAATCCACTTCAGAATTACCGTTCTTGAACTGAACTTCAGAAGAATCCACTTCAGAATTCCCTCTTTTGACTTGTACTTCAGAATTCCCTCTTTTGGACTGAACTTGTCTCTTTTTTTGGGGCTCACAAACTACTTGGTCGCTCATTACCCAAGTATCTGGTTCCTCAATATTAACAAGAACCTCGACTCGGCTCGACGTCGAACCTACTTCAAGATCAGTGTAGTAATAAGTATCTCGGTAAGTCAAAGGGAGTGTAAACAATTTCTCCCCTCGTTTGGCTAAAGTTGTGCTGCTAATATAAGAGTCCACGATAGCCGAGTCATTCATATAAGCATTTGCATTGCCAATTGGGGAATCCATTTGATCATTTCTTTGACCTTTTCTTTGAATGTCTTTTTGAATGTCTTTTTGAAACTCTTCTTGAATATCTTTTTGAAAGTCACTTGGAAAAACGTCACTTGGAAAATCACTTGGAAAATCACTTTGAAAATCACTTTGAAAATCACTTTGAAAATCTGTTTGAACATTGTTTCCTAAATCGTTTTTGATGTTTTTTTGATGGTTCTCAGAAGGTTCATTGGTTGGCGATAAGAAAGCAACTGTAACCCTAAAGATTAAGGGCATAATCAAATAGTATTTTGTTAACATTTTTTTTAATGTCTTTAAAATGGATTTAGGAGGACAAAGGGTTTATATAGGTTTTGGGAAATGCATTGTGGTTGATATTGTACATAAACATTTATTCTAATGCATTTATTAATATGGTGGTGACCTGTATGGAGATAGGGTGAGGGTGTGTGAGGGTGAGGGTGAGATAGTGATAACTTACATTTACTTACCACTATCTCCTATCTCTAATTATAACAATGGC